>CAJNDV010011112.1:268014-326934 GCA_905221635.1 Symbiodinium sp. CCMP2456
ATATATATATATATATCGTTCTCAACTCCGAACAAGCGCTACAATGGGCGCAGACAGCCGCGCTTCAGGTCTTCCAGGAGCCATTCAAACAAGCTTGGCTAAGTCCAGTCCGCTGGACAATATTGGAGCAAATGTATGCGTAATGCATAACGGGCCGCATCTGATCCGTCAGTGGCTTGTCGCAGTACCACAGCATAGACATAAATGATGACCTCGTTGGAAACAAAACATGTAAGGTCATCGAACAGCACCAGGTCGCAAGCGTTCTGCTCAAGGAATCACTCCAAGCACTCCTTCCACGGGAAACTCTATCCCTACTAGCTGGGGGTTTGCGTAAGGGCCGGGCTAGCCACACGAAGAAGAACACGAGCACAGAACGCGCCGCGAAACCCATGGCCTGCACAGCTCCAGTCCGAACATGCTAGAATGAAAGAGCCTGAGCTGACGTTCCCGTTCCCAAACCGTCTTGCTTGCACAGCTGAAGACGTTCTGCGATGACCCCCCATCAGCATGTCGGCCTTCACAATGATGATCAGCTCGGGAACTGCGCGGATGAACCTGTTCTTGCAGACATTCTCAGGAAGCCACACCAGGTTGTCCGGCTCTTGGGACATTCAAAAGTCCTGACGTACCCTGGACATCCCTGGTCAGTCGAATCCTCATTGCAAGCGCCCGTCCTCTAATTCTGTGCTCACCAATCCGCACAGTCTATAAGAAGGCAAAGCCATAAAATTAGCAACACCGCAGACAGCGTGACACATGGGTCCAGGAATGTTGCACGCTGCAGCAAGTCGGCGTACCTAAACCCCAAGGCCCCAAGACCCAAACCTAGACTGGCCCAGTGAGCAGTTGTCTCTGAGACGACGCTGATCGTCTTTAGGCCGGCCTGGTCACTCGTGACAGGCGCAATAGCTTCACCATTCCTGCAGGAGAGTATTTCTTGCGGATCTCACAGACACACACACACACANNTATATATATATACACACACATACGTACATATGCACTTACATGAGCAGATTGTGCTGTAACATGAAACTGAATGTCAATCGTCGTTGCTTGGCGGTGTCAGGCTCCATACACTCATGCCGCCCCAACAAAGCAACTGAAGGCTTCTGCACATCTGAACCACGAGCCATGGCTCTCATCATTCGCAGGAAGGAAACATTCAGAACCTCACGAGAACGGAAAAGTCAAGGAAGCAGGTTGCTTGTCGTCCGTACCTAGTCTTGATTGCTCTTAGTCTTAGTTGCCTGAGCCTACGTGTGTTCATTCATTGCTACGTGCTGTGGCATAACTGGGACAGCGCGGTGTCTGCAAGCGATGCAACCTCGAGAGAAGTGAGCATCGAAGTCTTGTCGAATACGATGTTCAACTTCACTACTACTCGCTTTGGTTGTGCGTAGTAGGGCCTACCACAAGAATCATTCCACAAACAGTGCCGCTTTCCAGTCTCAATGCGATGCAAGCATCACTATCCTCCTCCTTATTTTCGCTGGCATCAGGTGAAGTAGGTCAAACCAGTCGAGGGGCGTTGGCCCCTCCCCAAACGGAAATGACGATGGGGACCAGCCAGGTCTCGGCGACCATGTTGGCTACCAGCCTCAGGCATGAACGCCCTGATGGCTTTGACGACAATGCGGCTTTGGGCACTTGGGGTTAGCCTTATCTATAGCCTGAGAGTTCAGGCTTTCATGTCATAGTCACATCACCCCATTATCATGATGGTGGAAACAACAGTAGCGAAAACACTAATGCATGCATACATCGTAGCGCTTGCCCAACACACTCATACCAATGATCGCCTTAATCATGAAACTACCTGTTGCTAGCTTTTCTTGGTACTCGCAAACTCCTCACTACTCTGGCTTCACCTGGCATGCCAAGCGCTTCGAGCCCACATTCCTAAAGCAAACTTGCCTAAGATTGAGTCGTCCGCAGCTGAATGCTGCGCAACGTTCCACGTTTACAGTTTAGACTATGGGCCTATGGGTGTAATGGGTGAGGACATTCCTTAAAGTGAGACAAATCAGCGATTACCGTGCCAGACGACTACTTCGGCTGCTGCTGCTACTCCCGATGGCTACTGCTACCGGTGCTGGTACCGCTACTGCTACTGCTAGGGCGCCTGCGACTGACGCTAGATTGCTTCGACCGTCTAGGCCCTAGGTCCTTACAGAAACGACTCCAGAGTAGCACCTGGCATCTCAAGTTCAAGCCTTCATGCCCTCCCGAATGAATGCCGAATGCACCGAATGCGAAGAAAACTTCAACTCGCACGCCACGAGGCAGCAGATCAAAGAGGAACCACGGATCCAGGAAAGCTTGTCGTTTTCGTGCAAAAGCACCGAATCCTTGGAATGAACGTTCTGGGATACATATGTGTGTGTGTATATATATATATATATGTATGTGCGAGCTTCGGGGTGGATGGACTGAAAGCTTTGCAGTGCAGGCACCCCGCGGCAGTCTGGCTATGGCGCAACACCGGCGCCGTGCTTAAAGCCACAAGTTTTTACTTTTTGCACGACCATGGCATTGAGTCTCATTGCTGAAGCCCAGCACGACTGCTGTGGATTGGACCAAACCGCCTGCTTCTAGTCTTGGATGATGCGGTCGCGAACAGCTCAGGCCCAGGGACGAATTGAGATCTCGAAGAAGAAGTATGTGCAGAAGGTATGTTCGACCACTTGGAAAATCGTGTCCTGGGCGGAATGGAGCATGTGCCAGGGCACTGCGCTGCTAACAAACACTCACAAACAGGGCAGTCCAGCTGCGAGAAAATCGTCTCGCATCCACAACTACTTGGTAAGTGTTTGGGGGCCCGCAGTTGTGGATTGTCGAGTACATTGTAAACTGAAACAGCATCTCGCACGAAAAGAAAATAATACGTGACACTATGTGACACTTACATCCTGGTTTGGACTTCAGCAGGAAACAACGATTGCAAGATCAGCTGTGATCAGGCACAGTGCATCCGTGCGATCTGATAAAGGTTGCTTGAAAAGGCGAGAGGCTGCCTCCATCAGCAATATGCTTTCGTTGTAGTCGATGTCTATGGAAATCCAAATAGCGTTCCTGAGTTCAGGGCATCATGGCATCGGTAGTCGGATATGTTTAACTAACGGATGGGACTAGTGCCACCAAGAAAGGATGTGTGGAAATTCCTTCACAACGGAGGCCTCAGCACGAACATTGGATCCAAGGTTCAACCCAACGATCGCCACTGTCATGTTGTCGAACCACATGCTTCTTGCAATTCTTTGGCAGATGCCTGTTGTGTGATAGTAGTCCAACCTCGTCTGCAGCCCTCTGCAAAGAGCCAGCAGGCAGTAACTTCGAACTTCCAACCCTTCCCAGCTGCTTCTGAACTGCAAAGATGGATACAGCACAGACGAACATGAACAATCGCCGCACTCTGTAGCTCGACGCCAAAACTGGACGACTCTTCTTTTCCGTCGTGTGGTCCTCGGGTCCGCCGCCTCGAGGGCTGCCTGGATCGAGGCGCGTTGGGCCGGCCGCCGGTAAGGGAGGTCGGCCCTTCTCGGCACCAGCGCCGTGCTGCTCTGGCGAGATGGTCCCGGCACCGCCAGCACAGCCAGGGCCACGATGACCTGTTCGGGCACGCCGGCCTCCAGGAGGGCTGGCCCCGCGGGCCCGACCGCCGAGCGCGAGGTGACCCCTAAGGCTGCGAAGGCTGTCATGCAAGCCCCGCCACCTGCTGCAGACACTTCGGCCAGGAACGCCGCGAAAGTGCCCGGCTGAGGTTCCGATGCCGGCGCCGCTGCCATTGAGCCAAAGCGAAAAAGGGAAACGGCGCCGGGCTGGCGTCTGACTTCGGGCCAAAAGGGGCTGCGATTAAGGTCGGGCGCCGAGGCAAGGGGAAGCAGACAACAGCAGGCAACCAAGAATGCACGCCGCTCACTCAGGTGAAGTTACTCTTTTTGGCGCCGGGGCGCAGCTCATATCGAGGTGCAGGCGTCGGCTTTCACCGAGCGCCGCGGAACATGCAGAAAAAGGACTCTGATCGAGCAAAAACCACGCCGGGCGTGACCATCGGGGGAAGGCGTCGTCGCCGACCCAAGCCAGCGTCGAAGAAGATCCCGCCGAGGTCCGTCGCCCAGCCATGGGGCGCCTCAGCGCCGCCCCCTGCCGCTGAGGCCTTCGCACTGCGGGCACTTGTGGCTGCCCGAAGCGCCGTGTGAGCCCTGGGCGCCGAGGGCCACCGGCCGGAGGCATCTTCCCTCTCCGCCGCAGACAGCTTCGCGGTGGGGCACAGTGCAGGGATGTGCACACCTCCCTACTATGCGCCGTCCTTCACGGCTGTGGCGCAGAGTGATCCTGGCGCCGACCATGCCCGGAGGCAGTCGCCGCAAGAACGGGTAGTCGGTAGTCGTCTCGCTGTCCTCGCCGCGGCGTGGCGTCGGTGGGCGGCACACCGCGCCGTTGTCCTCAATCTCCCGCAGCTCCTGGCGGGTGGAGTAGGCGAAGCGCCGCAGGTTGGCCGGACCAAAATCTCCTCAGCTGACGCGCCGGCCCTTTCCATGCGCCGCTTGTACTCGAAGTACTCCGGCGAGATCTCCGCGGCCTCGCCAGCTTCCTCCGCCGTCCACGGGGCATGGCCGCCCCAGCGTCGAGGATCATACGCCTCGAACTGGCGTCGCCAATGGGCCGAGGCCTCGGCGCCGCCTGTCGGCTCGCATCGCCGCGGTTGGCACTGAGGCTCGCCGCTGGCTTGCATCCGCCGGGCGTTGGCCAATCGGGGGAAAGCTGGTATAACTGCGCCGCGGCCCTGATCCTGGCCAGAGCCTCGTCGTCAAGTGGCTCTTCCCACGGCTCCAGGAGCGGAGGTGGCGCCGCCTTTGCGGGGGCCCTGCCCTGAGCGGTGGCCTCTCCCGCCGCGGCTGCTTGACCGGGGTCGGCGCCGCCTTCGCTGGGATCTCCGAGGCTTGGGCGGATTGCGCCGCCAACGGCGGGGCTGGCGCCGCCTTGAACGGGAGCGCCGCCTCCTGCCTGGCGGGCTCTGCCTGGGTCGGCGCCACCTTCCTTGGCACGTCGCAGCCTCCTGTAAAAGCAGCGTGCCGGCGCCGCCTTGATCTGAATCGTGGCCTGTTTCGGCTGCGGTGGCGCCGCCGCTGGCACTGTGACAGACGCCGCAATGCCGAGGTCGGGGTGAATGCTCACGATTGGGATCCACCGTCAGCGCCGTGGGCGGGATGGTGGTCGCTGGTGGTCCCTTGTGCTTTGGCTGCGCCGTCGGCGTGGTGGCTTCTGATGCCAACGCCGATTCTGCCTCCATCGCCGCCAGGCCTGTGAAGAAGGGCTGCCGCGGCTCTGACGACGCCGCTTCGGAACCAGAGGCGGCCTCCTGTACCTTAAGCGCCGCGAAGATGGCTTTTGGGTTCGGGGGTGCCCGCCGCACCGAACCGGCTGGGGTCGCCGTGCCCGAGGCTGGCATGGAGGTAAGCGTCGCGACCTCCCAAGGGTCCGCAACGCGCCGCCAGCAGCAAGTTGGCCTTGGCCTTGCATGGTGGCTGCGCCGATGAAGAAATCGCCGCCCACTGGTGAGGATGCCCTGGACGTCGCAGTCGGTGTAGCCATGGGTGGTGGCGCCAAAAGCTCAGGAGGCGTCGCCTTGACTGGGGGTGCCACTCGGGTCCCCGCCGCAGATGGCGTCGGTGGTGTAGGCGCAATCGGTGTTGGCGCCGCGGCTTTGCAAAGGCGAGGCCACCGCCGAGGTAGCACCTCCCGCTGATCCCGCCGCCACCAATGGTGCTCCCAGGACCACATCGTCGTCGGACTCTTCGCCGACCTCAGGGATGTTCTCCAACGTCCCGGCGCCGCCTGCCCCCGTCGTCGTGCCTTCAAGGAGGAGATTCGCCGCATGAGCGGCGTCGTTGAGGTCGGCCACTGCTTCCGCCGTGAGCTCCCCAACAGCGGCGCCCCAAGGCGGCTGTGAGGTCCGCCGCAATGGTGCGAGGGTCGCTAGATGCCATGACCGCCGAAGGCACAAAGGAGGCTAAGAGAAAAGCTGAAGCGCCGAGCTCGAACCAGAGTGCTGAAGGCAGCTACGCCGTTGCGATTGTTACTTCGCACACACGTGTGCTACTCCACAATGTACCTGTGGAGCACAAACGTCTCTGCGTGCGTGTGTGCGAGCGGACATAGCCACAGCCGAGGAGCACGTTGTACTGAGGCTTCAGAAGCGCCCGCCGCGCTTTCTCTTTGAATGCATCTTGGTCCTCTCCGGCTCATGGGACGGTACAAGTATATGTGCATGCTCGAACCACTTCTGCTTGTCCTCAGAGCAAAGCGCAGAACAGCATGATCCTACCTAAGTGAAGACAGCGAAGGCAGCTGCAAGCTCAAGCAAGAGCCACAAGCGATTCAACCCGGGGCCATTGCAGGGAGTACCTGTAGACTCCAAGACCATGGTTGCCTTCATACCATCCAACGGTCGCCAACAACGTCCCACCAACATGGACGGCAAGCACAGAAACTCCAGAACAGCACCCAGAAGACGTCGGTGCTTGCAAGGGATAGCACCATCGAAAGCCGCAGGCCCCGGCCCCGAGCCCTGCTGCGACGTCAGCTGAAATCTGAACCCTACCTACATCTCCAGAGTCTCAATCCGAAATCCGGGAGCCCCTCGTTCAAAAGGCCCTGAGTCTGCAGGGTCCTGGAGGCCCCCCGGCCGTGCAGGCACCACCGGCTTGTTGTTTTTCTTCGGCTCGATTGACGCCCGAGGCTTCTTGTGCCTTGAGGCTACATTGGGACGTGGTGTTTTTGTTTTCTATCACTTCTGCCGTCACATGCAGTCAGAGCACATTTACAGCTGAAGCTTTGGCAGGCTTTAGTTGGGGGCTTAACATCCTTGCAAGACTGGACCGAATCACTGCTCCCAGCCTTGGTAACGGCCGTTTCTGTCTATGGAAGCCTTGGTAACAGCCTTTTGATGTATAATCTGGATATATGGAAACACACAGGTGAATGCGCACACTTGCAGTGCCTACTATGTACACTTGCGTGCATGCGAAAAGGTTTGTGGCTGACTTAACTTTCTTGTGTTGGTCTTCGTTCGGGGAATCTCCCCATACAGGGTGGCTGTTGAGACGCTTGGCACGAGGTGAAGAATCACATCTTTAGTGGAAATATCATAAACGAAACTGCATGATGATAGCGACCGAAATAAACATGAGATCAATAGTATCAACCATAAAAGGATGGTAGCAGCAAGGCGAGCAAACCTACCCCAACGGGAGAAATTGGACCTGCCCCACGTGAACACCAATCACGAATTGCTTGAATACATGCAACAGCATACACGAATATGCATCCAACAAGTTGGAAATGACAGAAAGAGAAGTGGCTGCCAAGTTGGATGAGGAACCCCGCTACGAGTCAAGCATTCGGCTCAGGTTAAGGCGTTGTTGTCTGTAGGCTCACGGGCCGCTAGTCTGAGGGTTTTAGACCTTGCGATTTCGCGTTCGGCGTTCTTAGTCTCAACTCAAACTTCCTCACTCAGCTTTGGTTTCGGTGCTACATGATTCTGAGCCATACAGCCATGCAAGTCATGCAAAGCTGCATTGCTCGTGAAAGACTAGCAGCTGCCAAAACAAGCCAAAGCTCGAAGTCTTGTGGAAGTCAGTATCTGTCTGACAGCCAGTGTCACGGTAGGAATCCTCCGTCTGAGAGGACATCTCTCGAACACGCTTCAGCTTCTTCACCTCGTTTGTGCGAGGCTTGCAAACTAACATTGACAGACATCACTGCGATCTTGATACACAGACTTGCACTCTGAACTCTGCTAGCGTGTGTGTGTGTGTGTGCGCGTGTCTGTATGTTCTGAATTGCAGATGCCTTGTTGGCCACATGAGCCCTCGTCATCATATCTCCTGCTGGACTTTCCGGAGCGTCGGAGGTTGGATCGTCATCCATATCCACCTGGTGCTTGGGGCTTCTCAGGAGAAAATATCTGCTACCCAACCCAAGGCCAGCTGTGCTTCAATCTGGTCTCCGCTCTAGCCTGAGGCATGGTAAGGTAAACCCTTGAGAAAGGCACCATGCAGCCGCTGAACAATCTACCTTGAACTTAATCTGTGAAGCAGGGCAGCAAAGCCAGTGCTACACAAAAAGGCGAAATGGCTGGTTGAGCCGATGATTTTGAAGGTCGGGGCAAGTCTGTTGAGGTTTGTGGGGCGAAAACATGTCTGGGGAAGAAGGTGCCATCTCCAAATCACCCGTCATCGTTGCTATCATGCGTGCGATCATCATCATTATCATCATCGCCATCACCGTCGATGTCTTCATCGCCTTCATCACGTTCAGGATCATCGTTATCACCATCGTCATAAATGCGTGGAGCAATGGGCTTTTTGTGTGCTGGGAAAACCACCCTGAACTTAATCTGTGGAGCCGCGCAGCAGAGCAAGTGTTACCAGAAGACGCGAAAATGCTGGTAAGGCCGATGATTTTGAAGGTTGGGGCTAGTTTGTTGAGGTTCGTGGGGCGAAAAAAGGTCTGGGGAAAAATGGTCCCCTCGCAGCAACCTTTTCCTGAACGCCTCATCATCATCATCATCATCATCGTCATCATCATTTTTGGGAGCTTTCGAATCCCAGCCTCCAAAGGCTCCTCGAAGGCCACGGCTTTTGAGGGCGATCGCACATGCTCGACGGAAGCCTGCGGAGGACTTCTTGACAAGAGCCGCTAAAGTGCCTTGAGCGCATGGCCATGCATAACCACATAGCCTAACTCTATGCTTGCTCAACAGACTGTTAAACAACGAATCTTTGGGAACTGCCTTGGACTCCTTGGACCCGCCAAGCTTCGAGCTCGGCGAAAGGGGCTCTCAGGGGCTCTCGCTGAGCGGAGAGGTCATCTCACGTATGCCAATGCTTTGCTGCCAGGTGCAAAATGGTTACACATTCTGAAGAGTACTCTCCGGACCCAAACCTTTAACTCTGAATCCTTCGCTAACTGTGCCTCGGATTCTATAATCGACCGCGGTGTGGCTTCGCAGGCCAATGGCAAATAGTCCAAATTCAGGTGCTGCCTTTGCAGAGGGCTTCTTCTATGGGTTTCAGGTGAGCTGCTCGGATATGCACCCTCCTGACGAGTTCGTCAGATTCTTTTCAGGTGACTTTGATCAGCGTCAAAGATGAGGGCTCGGCTTCGGCTCGGTGCAGGCCGGTACCTTACTGGAGCCGGGCGGCTGAATCTTGCCAATCTCCTTCATCATCATCTGCATGTCTTCCTGCATGGAGCTACAGGGTAAGCATGATGACCTTCTGACACGGAGCCTTCGAAAGAATAGCACCGGGGCTTCATCTGCTCCCTGCGAACGAATATCTCATGTGTGCCGTTTGTCGTTGTCTTGCCACTTACTTTTATCATGCACGACAGTTGCTCGCTCTCTCTCTCTCTCTCTCTGCATTGGCACTTCTAGCAGATTCTAGCACTGTCTTTTGGGGATCCATTTCAGCATGCGTTGAACATTGGGGCATGGCAAATGTGGGTTTGCGACCAGACACACACACACACACACAAACATGCATACATGTAAACACACGCACATGTCTGTGTATATGTTTGTACCTACGTATGCTTGTCTCTGTCTCTGCCTCTGTCTCCGTCTCCGTCTCTGTCTCCGTCTCAAAGAGCAGCACGTGAACACTGCCCCCGCCCAAGCATGCACGCTGGTCTGTCTCCCTCTGTCTCTATCTGTCTTTCTGTCTGTCTGTCCCTGTCTGTCTGTCCGCCCGTCTGTCTCTTCGTCTCTCTATCTCTGTGAACCTCTGTCCGTCTGTCTGTCTCTGTTTGTATGCACGTAAACGTGTGCGTTTGTCTGTTTGTTCGTTTGTGTGACTCTTCCTGGCCACGCCCGAGCTAAGCAAAATAATTAAACATCCATCGGACGTCCACTCCTGGCTACCTCGCAAGCGTCGCGGAGTTCGGGGCTCGTAACTCCACGCCATAGACACTCTTGCTCTCAAGAGTCCTTCTCTGAAGCCTGAGATTTGCAATGTTTTGCAAGTCCACGACTTCTGCATCAAAAGACTGTCGTCACCGAGGTCGCCTTTGTGCTTTGAGGCTGCTGTGTGCAGCGTAACGCAACCTGAAGGCTCACATCCCTTAAACTCTGTGACTGGTCCCTGAACCAGACGTGCGATGAGTCAACGTTTCCTCGATCATGAGATGGGCTCGCTGGATCTCTGTGATGACCACGGAGAAATCCTGGGTCCGACCGTGCCCAGGTTTTCCGCTGTCACGAGCGCTACGAGAGAGGGGCGGGCAAGAATGACCTTCGGAGTGACTGTCTAGCAGTCTAGCATGCATGCGGCTGCGACTGCAACTTGCTGGCCCCCGAACACGTCCTCACAGCATTCACACCGCAGCTAGGCAGCTAGGGTCGTCGTCGTCGTCAAGTATCGAAAACACTTATTCCCAGATTCAGCTTGGGTCTTGAAACGGACCCAAACAACCACAATTGAAGTCAGTTTGCAACAGTCAACGATCGTGCCGTCCGGACTCGATACCGCCAAGTCTCCAGATCTTGCGGCGCAGATGCTGTTTGGAGCTCCTGAAGCAAGCAACAAGCTTGCGCTCCTTCACCCATGCCACTACAAGAAGATAATTAAGCAAACTATCTAAGAAAAGCAACAAGACTGATGAGAGTAAACAAAAGAATACGACAAGCACAGCATCAAGACAGCAACACCGACCTCCACAGTCGCTGCAACCCCAACCTCAACCAACAACAACCAGCAACAACCAGCAACAGCAAACAACAATAAACACCAACAAACAACCGGCAACAACAAACAACCATAAACACCAACAAACAACCAGCAACAACCAGCAACAACCAGCAACAACAACAGCAACAGCAACAGCAACAGCAACAGCAACAGCAACAGCAACAGCAACAGCAAACACCACCAACACCACCACCACCACCGCCACCACCACTTGTACTGCTGCGACTACGACCGTAGCAACAACGACGACAACTCCAACTGCGGCAAATCAAACACCAAAACACACCGCACATCAACAAGATACTGCGATGCCAAACACGGGAACGGGACTCAGCACCGAGCCTGGAGGGTCACCGAAAGGTCCGGGCTGTTGAGCTGGATCTCCCGAATCTTTTGCATTAAATTCATGGTTTGCACCTGAGACCGGACTAACCTGAGGTAACCGGCTCCTGCCACCTGAACCTTCCTAGCTTGCTTACGAGGTGTGATGATGCTGTCTCTGAACTTTCCGGGTCTGTCAAGGGCACGCTGATCATCTTTTCAGTGTGAAGCGACCTTGAATGAAATTAGAACCACATTGGAAGTACGAAGCCACAGCATTGCCAATGTCAAGAGTTCGCTGTAATCTTTGTTACACTTGGGCTACATAGCTGGGCTGCGTCGCAAGACTCCGCACATTGTTTTCTACTCATATCCCTGCAGCAATTCAATCTCCAAGCAAACTGAAATGCTCGTCTTGTTCCGCCAATGCCTGTCCACCAGTCCACCCACTACGTACGGACCTCGATACCTTGCTTATTGCAGCCCTGCACATCCAGCATCTTCTGGACGTCGATTTTGCCCGCCAGGTGCTGCATGCAAAGGTCCATGTCGCTTTTCCTCGGCATAATCTGCAGTGTTTTAGCATGCACTTTCCGTACATGTCTGAGCCCTCTCTCCAGTACGGCTGAACTTCGGGCATCAGCCGTCGCGCCTATCCCGTTTCCAAAGGCTGCCTACCTCAGACCTCAGGCAGCTAAGGGTCTTCTGGATTTTGCTGAATTGCTCCAGCATCCGAGATAGCTGCTCATGGATCTGCATAATTTGCTCCTCTTTGGCAGGGCTTAGGAACAACGGGAAGCTAGGACTCGATACTATAATTTTCCCAGAAGTTCACGGCATGAGCTCTGTTGCCACCGACCAACAAAATATCGACAAGCAAGGATGAAGGAACCGATGCCCGAAGCGACTGAGCGGATGAAGACCCAACATGTCAGATATATCCATACATGGGTTTCTGTTGGGCACACGGTAGGCCTACGTTTTGGACAGCTCTGTTCCTGGAGCCTGTGTTCTAAATGTCAAGCACGGATATCATGTAATGCATCGAATGCAAACTTCCACTTGTCTCTTTACGACCGACATTCACAAGGGAAAGCTGCTGATGCGTCTCCTCCCGGCGCATCACGAGCTTGCGACTCGCATCATTCTGATCGAAGCCGCGACTTTCGTGGGAGTGCGCCTGCGAGGGGCTTTGGAGCTTGTCCAGGAGGCACTCAGAAGAGCACCGAGTCGACAGTTTCGACTGGAAGGTTAGAAAAAGACCGGCACCGTACGGCATATACACTGGCACACATGTCCGAAGCTTCTGCTTCGCTGCTGGCGGCAACGGTCTCAATGCGTTCAGCTGGGAAGCACGCACCAATCGACTTGAAGCAAGCAATCAAGTGGTCCTTTGGCTTCATACAGATAATCGGAATGCCAGATGTGTGGATAGATCGGGTCGAGGATCCCACGAGGTTCGGCCTGCTTCGTATGCTCACTGTTGGCCAGGCTCTGCATGCGCGTGTGCCTCGGCCGGACTTGGGAATAGTTTACCAGACTCCTGCATTCATAGTGAAGTTGACATAGAGACGAAACCCAAAGACCGATGCTGAACTAACCCAATACCCGGGCGAATGGTGCCAATGCCAGTACGGCATAGTCCTTGAGTTAGTATGAACTGGTCTGAGGAAAATGGCTGACTTTCGGTCTGGAAGCTAGTTCAGCGTTGTCTGCCAACGCAAGGACGACCAAACTGCCAACACGTGTGACTAAAGACTACAGGCACAAGAGGAACCAAACGTGAAGGGACCTCAGGAGCCCAGACTCCGACGACAATGATGCAGCAGAACAACCATGCAGAAGCAGCAAATGCATGTCACTCGAAGCCGCGCATGCACCTCACTCTTAAGAGATGTTGGGAAGCTCCGCATCCAACACGATCATTAGCATTAGCGTTATGCTTCTCCTGCTTTCTTACATAATTCAAGTACGAATGTACCCCGACACCCCGTTAGTTGTCCAACAACCAAAACAGCTTACCTGCTCGTCCAAGTGTGAGCAACACATTCATCACATCCCGACTACCTCAAACAATTGATCCTGCCAAATGACTCCCCGGAAAAATTGCAACTATCAGAAAAGCGGCAGCAGCTCCAACTTCGAAGAGACACTGAGCTGGTTCGACTCCACCGCTTCAGCCACCTCCAGCCTTCTTGCGAGTTCTCGAGGACTCATGCTTCATCATTCTGGACGCATAGGCTTCAGGGATCGCTGGGTTCGACTCACTTTATGTATAATGCGGGCACTGGCCAGACCTCGCAAGGCGCGGTTTATTTTCTAGACAGATCGATGGGGAGAAACTGATAGGTAGATAGATTAGATAAGGTAAGAAACGCTGAGAATAGATAAGATGGAATAGGGACAGGATGGTATAGACAGATAGTCGGATAGTGAGACAGGTAACTAGATAGATAGATAGATAGATAGATAGATAGAGAGAGAGAGAGATAGAAACATATATATATATATATATGTATATACATATATATATATATGTATATATATAGCCCATAGTTAGATAGATGAACAGATGTATGCAACGATAAATGGATGGATAGTTAGATAGATCGATAGATAGATAGATAGATAGGTAGGTAGGTAGGTAGGTAGGTAGGTAGGTAGATAGGCAGATAGATCGTCAGATAGATAGATAGATAGATAGATAGATAGATAGATAGATAAATAGACACACATAGACGCACAACATATGAATGCATATGCAGTACACAGACCAAACTTGCTGTATGATCAAGCCAGTGACATCCAAAATAAGTGGCACGAGAGCATCTCCCACGTGCGAATTAACAGGGCATCTCTTTGCATCAGCAAATATTACACACTTATACAGTGTACAGCTAGACGTACATGTTACGTACGTTTGAATTAATTATCGTCCATCCTGTAGGCGAGCCTGATCTGCTCCGCAGTTGACTGCATCTCTGCACGCACGCTCAAAAGGATCTCCTAGCGGGAGGCAAGTATCGGCTTCGATGCCTTCTCAAAGACAGTGGACAGACTGCGTGCTAATCACACTCAGGAACCTCGCAACTCGTTTGGATTTCTCTTTAATTTAAGTGGGCACATAAGAAGCCAGACTCTGACTCTGAGACTCTACCACTCGATGTGACGAGCCCTGGAGCTGCGAACCCTTCCTCGCCGAGGACTCCCAGACCTTGCCGGCAGAACTCCAAGGCATCCGCAAACCTCGTGTAAGCTCGGGATGAAACACGTGGAGGCTCGAGGGCCCAGGGCCGAGGGGCTGGGCTACTTCGGCAGCACTGGGCCTGCCGAGTCGAGGCTAACACGGCCCCGTGCTTCTACTTCTGTTGCTTCCTTTGCACCGCTGTACCTGTGCAATCAATGACAGGTCTCGGCTGGCTGAGTCTTCGAGAGATGTGCGTTTCTACAGAGAGGCCCGGACATCGCGATCTTCCTCAAGAATGAACGAACCAAAACTGATACTCCGATACCCCTACTTCCGAAGATTCTTCGGCTACTATAGCACTTGATCGTGTCCCCACAGCGTGACACTTGATATTCAGAAGACTTCACAAGAACTCTGACATCACCACGGGGCGACAGCGCAGCAATATTCGATTTGCAGATTGCCGTCGCGACATGGTGTCGACATCATACTGATTCTGCAGCAAGGAAACGCAGCTTCTTTGCCACGGTTGAATGCCTGAACTTTGTCGTTGCGCTTGCTCGGGGCCTCAGGCAGTGCCCGTGAAGGAGACCGTTGAGTGACATATTTTACTTGTATTCATATATGGCTCAAGCACATTGACATGCATGGTAGTCATGAAGCGCAGAACTACCTGGAATCGATATACACAGCAAAAGTCGGCTGCACGCATACTTGTGCATGGCCAGGCACCGACCGCTCCACGTACGACAACGACATTGACTCGCTGGGCGGCGGCATGGCTTCGAAGCTTTGGATAGCGGCCGTTAATTTCAAGAAGTCGATGTCTCAATGTCCACAGCTAGGAAGGTCTGTATAGAGCATACTGGGCCCCAGCTCCCTGAGTATGAACTTGACAGCTGCTTTGTGTGGGGGCTGAGGGAAGAAGGCCTGTGGAATTCGGGGTTTGGGATCTCCTCGGCCAAGGGGTCTCTGGCCGGGTCTTGGCGCCTGATTGGTTTGGTAGGACCACTTTTGGAAACTCTGTAGGACAAACGAGAACCATGGTGATTGCGCATTGAGAGCCACAGCGTCCTCGTATCCCTGGCCTAGACACCATGGGACGTGGCCTATAGAGAGAGCTATGGAGACCTCTGCTCTTGAGACCTCTGCGGGATGACCACGGGCCAACAAGAAGCTTCGCGGAACCAAAGGTCAACAGGAGACATACCTTCGCTGATAAGTGAAGGCTGCTTGGTGCTTGGCATCTTCAAGACCGTGATACTAAATCGCACGACCGGACATGTGGCACAGCAGCATTTTGGATGTGCTTCCATCTCACATTGAAGCCAAAATCTCGCGAGATCTGATGGCCCTGTCGTGGGTGGCAGCAGCTGCGGCAATCGCTGCAGCGACTCAGCATTATGCACTCGTGGATGGTGGGACCTTGCAACCATCACGCTGGTACACGCAGTGCATTAGCTCAACTCCACGACTCTAGAATGTCGAGAGATGAGAGGGGTTTTGGTTTCGTGAGCCCTCTGAAGATCCCCAATATATGCACCCACTAATAACATGAAAGTATGTGAAAGTACAGCAAGACATGAGCCATCCGCAAATTAGGTGTCTCCGTAAAGATTTCTGGGAGGAAATGGGCTAGTCAGCTAGTCTCAGTTGGCCCACGACGGACGACTTCTTGGCAGCAACCCCAGCAACCCGCAGTGCACGAAAACAACCCAAGCCTGCGACTAGTAGTAGCCGCCCATTTGTCCTGGTGGGCGCATCCCGAGTCCTGGCGATGTGGGGAAATTCACGGCCTCTGAACATGCGAATGTCTTGACTTCACAAAGGACACAAAATCCATGTCTAAGCCACTTACTTGTACGTCTTGAATGTTCGACGGGGCACACACCCGTGCATACACACTCGGAGAGACAGAGACTCAGAGAGCGACTAAAGGTCAGGCTCAGCTGCCGATCGGGACTCCAAAGAACACCCCAAAGCCTAGAAATCCTTCGTCCAAAACCTTCGGAAGTTCGCTGAAGCTGGAATCCCTGCCGCAGTTAAGGTGCATGTGTAAATTCAATCGCTCCTAAGCACCGAAGCACACTGCGGAAATCGCAAGGCGGCAAACCCCAAATGTGCCTCAACAAGCACTGTGGAATATTATTAGTATTATTGCCACTACTCAGTACCAAGATATACAAATCCGGTGCCCGCCCTCGGAAGCAACACATTTTGCAATCACTGTTTAAAGTTTAGTTTGGGGGTGGCGACACCCCCGCCCCCCATCTCGTCCGGTCCGGGACAAGCACATTAATCGGGCTTTATAGTTGCATCGTAATGGTCTATACATGAAGCAGGCGCCGGGAAAAACTTTTCATTTCTGGGTCTCACTAAGGTCAAGCAGACTTTGCTTTATTGGGGGACCCGACGCTAATCTGGCCTTAACATTCATTGCAACCCTGAAGCCTGAGCTGCTAAAACTTCCATACGATGGCACCTTCTAATTCGTTCGTGGGCCCTCAACCCTTTGTTTCAGAGAACCTCCAAATCACCGTCCTCCAGGCTGCTGTCCAGGCATTAAGCCGCCTGTGGACTTGGGCATGTTCTGCATTCCCATACCTGAGCGGGAAGGCTTTGAATTTGTGGACTTCGCGAGCCGGTGAACGTCCGGAATCCGGACTTCCCCCGCAACTGCCCCGTGAGCATACCCTCGCCAGACTCCGGGATCCGCAACACAGTTGCCATCCCTGCAACGGGTCTGACTGGAAACTTCGAACCCGGAGAATGAACTGCCATGCATACTTCGTGGTATGCCGGGTAGATCTTGAAGCCTTGCCTTCAGATCTGGAGCCCGTTCTTCTTTGCAGGCCAATGAAGACGCATGTGACACGTGGTAGCAAAGAGAGAGGGCCAGCACCAAAGCGCTTGTCGCCAACGAGCAACGACAATCTGCACTGACATAAGTCCCGGGCCACAGCCTCCACCCATGCCTTTGCCGCCCATCCTCGATTGGCCACCGGTGAACATGCAGCTAAGGCTAGGCAAGGAGGTGGGGCAGAAGGGTGCAGTCCAGAGCTCCAAAACGAAAAGCACAACCTGATGCTAGCACGAGAATGGAGAGTTAGGGGTCGCCCCTCACAGTGCAGAATCACGACCAATGTAGCGGGACAGGGCCGAGATGGGCCGCTAGATGTCCTTCCCCTAAGGCCCTAAGGCCTGCCGACCCACTGCTCCCAAACAGCACGTGACCACAACAGCCGTAGCAAATCCTTCCTTCCTTGCTGTCTTCCCTTCCTCGAGAATCCGAGGCCAGGGCCCCATACCACCTCCCATGGGTGGACCCATGCCTTTGCCCATGCCAGGACCTCGGGAGCAGAGCTTTGAGGTCTAGCGCTTAGGGCGGGCGTCGCCGCTTCGCTGCGGCCTCCAAGTCTGAGAGATCGCTTGGCGAGGGCCCCTAGGGCCAGGGAACTGTCAATGGAGTCTGGTAGACTTCTGCTAAGTCAACACCTGGACCTTACATAACAGTACCTCTCGAGCGGCAGGGGCCGAGAAGAGCCTAAAAGAACAATCCGGGTTCGACAGTCAGTTTTTTTCTGGGCTCTCTGCGACCATCTCCAGACACGAGCTCGCTTGCAGAAGCCGTGCTTTGCCCTGTCTGCTCAATCTCCCAGCGCACGAGCTCGTTGACATTGTCGTGCAAAGGAAGCATGGCACTTCGCTTCGACTTGACAAGATCCCATGCCTCCCTCAAAGTCATTCCGCACAGGGCCATCATCAGGGCGACGACAACAGTCGGGCTACGATTCGAGCCGTTTGCACAATGCACCAAGGTCGCTACGCCCTGAGGAGCCTCTCGAACGAAGTCGATGGCCTTCGTAAAAGCCCTCGAAATCCCAGCATCGCCACCAAAATCGGTGATGTCCAGCCTGCAGTACTGGATATCTGAATCATCGAGAAAGAAGCACGGCACATCGTCCGCCACATTCAAAACCCTCTGCACCGATTGTCTCTGCAGTTGGCTCTTATTCGAGGCATCTGTCCCAGTCCCAAGCCAAATGACGGGATGCTCCTCCGTGATTTGCGAGGCCCAAATAGCCCCAGTCTCCATGTCGCGGCGTCGCTGGAGAGCAGCTTGCAGCTCCATCCCGAAGAGTCTTCCAAATCGGACCTCTAAACTGTCAAATGTGGTGCCTCCGCGGCCTTTGAGACACGTGTTTGGTAGCAGGATCTGGTGCCGCTTACGGCCGTCGCAACACTGTCTTTGTAAACAGGCATCACGCACTTGAGCATTCCGGAAAGAACAGGGCAACACACGAACGCACGAACTAGGACAGGATGCTGCGATGAGGTGAAGCACAACTGCCGCTTCAAAACCGTGAAAAAGACTTGGAACTCCACAATGACGACCGTTATGATTACAGTCATGGTGGTCCGTTTCCAGTACAGCCGTGGTACTTCTTACCAGACCATAGGTAGTCCGGAGTAAAGCTTGTGGTTGGCCGGGATGGCTTGGATTTCGCCAGTCCTGCAACAGCATGTTTAAAGTTAGGCTAGGGTTGTTGTGCACAGCACCTAAAGAGATATGCTGGCACGAGTCCAAGTCGGCTGAGGATGTGAGGCTCAGCTGCGTCTCAGGCACCGGCCGGGGCCGCCCATCGGGCCAATGCCCTTGCCGCCCATCGGCCCCATGCCGGGTCCTAGGTTGGGCCGTTGCGTGGGAATGAACAGCAGCCCTCGTCCTAACGCTATAGCTTTGCTGCGGCGCTGAAAATTAGACTTGGCAATCATCAGAAGCAGCAGGCAGCAGCAGCAGCAGCAGCAGTAGCAGCAGTAGCAGC
Source organism: Symbiodinium sp. CCMP2456 (assembly GCA_905221635.1). Classification (NCBI taxonomy): domain Eukaryota; class Dinophyceae; order Suessiales; family Symbiodiniaceae; genus Symbiodinium; species Symbiodinium sp. CCMP2456. The sequence goes on from CAJNDV010011112.1 coordinate 287,109, forward strand.
AGTGGCAGCAGTAGCAGTAGGCGACTTGGCAGTAGGCCTTACAAGTCGAGCTGTAACACTTGCTCTGGATCCTCCATTCTTCTCGTGGTGCAGTAACTTGTGTTGCTCTACAGCCTTGCCCATGGCATGTCGCTTCAAAGCCCGAACGTCTCAAGCCATCACAATAAGGGCCCCACCCATGCCACCCATGCCGCCCATGCCACCCATGCCCGGCCCTGGGCCGGCCATACCGCCGCCCATGCCCAAACCTGGGCTTTGTTGAGGTTCTTGCTGTTCAAGGTCAAGACGTCCAAGAAGTCCACGGTCCATGGTAAAGCAAAACTCGTGAGGAGTTGTGGTCGAGGTGGGCGGTTCGGGAGCGAGGCTTTGGAGTCAGGAGTTGTTGGGAAGCCTCGAAGTCGTTGCATTGTGGAACTGGCGGTGTCCTGTTCAACCGGATCCAAACTCTGGGACTTCAGTGACGCGTGGTTCATGTAGGTGCTCATAGAATGTCACATATGCACAGAAGAGCTGCTCGATCAAATGCTTGCACTGGCAGACATCTGCATGCTGCTTCGGGCTGGTGGGGGCTGGTTCATGAAACCTCACCCACAGACAAACAGCGGCCTGGCTACAAGCAGCCTTTTCTTATCGCCTCGCGTGAAGACACAATGTGCCAAGAGACCTCCACCCAAAGGTGGTCCCATGCCTTTGCCACCCATGCCTCACGGGTTGAAGTGCAAGTGGTGTCCAATCAGGTTTCAGAGGCGTCAGGCATTCCATGAAGAGGGTCGGCTTATCGGCGCTTCGGCGTTCACGAAATCGTAGCAGGATCCAGGGCAATCGCAAGACTTCCAACTCCCTCGAACCCAGCACCTAAACTGCAGACAGCTGTTTGTGCAAGCAGCAACTCAGACTGCACAAGCCCGCGTTAACCAACTCTGGAGCCGCTCGAAGTGATGTTAGACGCCCCCCCCTGCAGGACCCAAAACCTCCTCATAACGAGATTCCTGTCCCGAAATCAAAGGCTAGAACCTTCGGTTGATCGGGCTTTGGGTCTCAGCCCAGGATCAACACTTCAAGCCCGACGAGCTGCTTGCCCTTCCGGCCTCCGCCCAAAGGGCCACCCTTGCCTCCCATGCCACCGATTGGCTGCATGCCGCCCCTTGATGGCCCGTGGGTGCGAAGTGTTTCCGCGCAAGAAGAGTGTTGATTGGCATGTATGCATGCATGCATGTCTGCATGCAGGTATGCATATACATGTATATCATGTATATGCATGTGAACGTATCATGTACAAGCGTCTGTGTACGTCTACTGCTTCCTGTACTTGCACTCGCGATAGATCAGGCCAGCACAAACCACCTCCGCCATAGCCAGGGCCGCCCATGGGGGTCTGCAGAGACGCAAAGGCTCATGTGCATGCGGCACACGATGTTTAGGGAAAGTGTAGATTCATCATGATTCATGCGGGTCTTCAGGAAATTTCCTCATGGCGCATTGATAAAACTCAGATGCATCTAAAGACAACAAAGAACAAGCAGATCAGTCATACCTTCACTGGCAAGAACCCAGATTCGAGAAACTGTCGGTGCTCTTCCGCCATGTGACAAACCATATGCTCCAGCGCTGTATAGTCCGTGCAACTTCTTATATAAGTTCTATGGAAGGGGAGAGGTGCAGGTACCAGTGTTCCGGCCAGTATCACGATGTGGTGTTCCGGCCAATGCAGAAGTCGCGTATTTCCGAGCCTGGTTGTCTTTGATCCAGCCCTGCACATGGGCCTGCCAGGAAATCACGGCAAGAGATTGCATCTAGCCTCACGGCTGGTAAACATTGTGTCGAAAGCAAGTCACACCCGACCCGGTACGCCGAGACGCCGAGACTCGGAGTTTGCGGGAGCTATAAAGAAAAGCGCCGGCTGCTGTTCAGGCCTTGGCTCGCTCGCGCGCAGCCGGGTCAGCGGCAGTGATGACAACTGCCTTGCCGCCACCTCGCAACGCAGCGGATGCGGATGCACTGAGCAAACGTCCATCGCATGCAAAGCCCATGCTCAGCACGCGCGCCTGGCTGGACCACAGAGTCCATGTTAATCTGCGCCCCCGTGTCTGCAGCCATCTTTTTGATGGTCGCGCCGGCGGGGCCTTCCAGGACACTGCAAGCGTAGTTACGTGCAAGCGGACGTCCCCAACAAACCGGCGGGAGATCTTTACTTGGGTGTAGGTACCATGTTTTACAGCGAAAGCACGGAGCCATGAAATGGTTGTGCTCTAAGACTATATAGTGAGCTGTGACGGGACCTCGCATGATAAACTCTTGATTGACTGAGCGAGGTTTTCGTGTTTATGCACCACTGTCATGGCTAATGCAGGCATCATCCAGCTTAGATCATCTTCTATCCTGCCTATGATCTTGCCCACCAGATGTCCGGGGACGATGATCGTCTTGTCGACCTAGGCGGGGATACGAGACTGAGCATCTTCGACTGTTGGAGGCTTCCCGACGATGGGTTTCTGCGAGTTCAGTGGCCGGGGGGCACGTTGCTGGACCCACAACTTCTCGCAGAAAGGTCGTACGTCCGAAACCCCTGAAACCTAGAGTTTCTTGCAACCCTGAACACTCATTTGTGCACATGTCGCCTATTCGCCCGAATGTCCAAGAAAGTGCAACCGAGCTTGCCACATTGCTCTGGCCGGCTCCTGGAGCAATGCAGCCATGTCACGGAGATTTGGAATTGGGCTTGTGGGGCTTTGCCAGGAGTTTTGAGAATGCAACAGACTGTCTAACCCTGCAAGCCGAAGATATCTGTCACGCCCAAGTCTGATAGGCTTGGGACTGAGGACACCCCTTCCTTAGGTCCCTATTCCCACAGAGCCGAACATATGCCGGAATACGGAGTGCGAAACATTGGACCTGAAGATCCTGTGCTTGCGCAAGAAGCAATATGAAAGAACCCTCATCCCTTCGTGCGGAAGGGCCTGGAGCTGCAGCATCCATCGTCACCAACGTCTGGAGGCGTTTCAGGGATCCCCGGCCAATGGCCGGGGACAGGAGGGGCCCGACGGGGCAGATTCGTAGCCGAACTGTGAGGTGAAAACCACTGGCTTTAGCTTTAGAGCGCGCAAGCTGCATAAGCAGTGACGAGTTGAATCTTGCCTCGGCTGTCTGGGTTTCCAGGCTTTGCTGCATCATGCAATAGGCGGATATATTCGTCAGAGCTTAACTTGTCCTGCCCACGCCCAGCCTGTCCGGCTCCAGATGGCTGGCCGCCAGCCTGTCCAGCCACGTGGGACCAGCTAGGCATGAGTACCTTGCCTCTCTGTCTGTGTCTGCATCAGCCAACTGATGATTTCATGTCATCTCAAAACCAAAAGCGCAAACCATCATGGGCTCCTGCTAAACGATGTGCGTTGTTTATGCTAGAATGCGCTAGAATTGTACGCTTCAGTTTACCTCACCTGCTTGCTCTTACAAGTAGCATTGCAATACGGACCCAGTATGGAACAACGGCGACTTCCAAAGCCCTCGTTGCAGCGACCCGCCAGCTTCTGGCAGTGGTGTCGTTCCCTAGTCTTTGCACTAGTAATGCAACTGCGAGCATGAAGCACCAGTAGTAGCAGCAGCAGTAGCAGTGGCAGATGAGTCTGCCAAGGCTAGCTCACACCAAGACACTTCCCAGCCATTATGGAGTCCCCCCGCCCTTAACCATACTCAGTCACTAGACAGAAACAAACAAACATTGCCCTCTGTGTCAATGCATCAAACCGTGTCCAATCGAACTCGAACGGGCATGGCACGTTTTGTAAAGAGAAGGTACGTTTACTTCATGCACACTGAACCATCCACGTTTGTGCATCGATGACAGTTGCTGATCTAACTCCGGCCTCGTGCATGGTTCAATATGCAATGAGCAGTCACTACGTACTGCGTACAGTACGTGCCGACTGCTTGCGGCATTCGCAGCCCACTTAGTCCGACAGCGCCTTGCAGTAGATATGCGCGATGCATCTCTTGCAAGACACAATACTGCACTGCTGCTGGCTGGCTGGATTTCCCTCCAGCATGCAGTGGCAACTGCCCCGAACATGGAAGCATGTATTCGTGTTCTGAGACTTCATGAAACCGGTTGAGATCATGCTCGGGACACCCGGTGGTTAGTAGTCATTTCGCAACCATGCGTCGCACATCGAGTGGGCAAAGTCGTAGTCACATCTTGCACAACCTAGCATTCATAGCCGAATGCCCGCGAGTACAGCTTTGCACGATCGACTCTCGTCGTTAGCGATTGAATTACCTCCACGATTCTGGCCGAGGAATCAACTCCACCCAACAATTATAATCACATTTACTCTGAAACGCTGCTAGAGGTATAACTGTACCTACATCACATATGAAAAGCGTTTCCGCATTCTGCCAATTCCCCAATGAAAAGCCATACGCAGAATCAGGGAGTTCTCCGGCTGCCCCTGTTCAGGGTAGACCGCAACGAAACCCTGGCTTGGCTAACACAAAAGCATGGGCCGTTGTAACAGTAATGTGGTGAGTTGGCCCTTTGGTACGGACTCTAGATCTGCTGGATTGACTTCACTAGCCTTCCATTTGGAAGGTCTCTGGACCTAGATGCTAGGCTAAACCACTAAGCCGTGCCAGCGCGCACTGCATGCATGTAACGGCGAGCCACCAAAAATCACCATCACCGCCGACACACGTGGTTTGGTTAAGCGGCCCCTAATGACTGATCTGAATTTCCTAGAGCCACTGTTTCGAAAACTTGGGATGAACGGAAGTCTGCCGTGATGTTAGCCGGATGCTGACCTATACCGAGCTTTGCAAACCACGTGGCAGCTGACTACTTTACTTGGACAGAATGGAAGCCACTCGCCAGGTAGTGACAGGTAGTGCTATCGAAGATCAAGCCCTCTTCGAGGTACCTGGGAGGGCTGCCAAGATCTGTAGGACCAGAGTACCCCAAGGCTCGGGTTCCCCGCATCTCACTTCCATCGGGGCCTGGGGCAAGAAGGCAGACATCAACAAGCAAGTTGCCAAGCAAAGCATGGCTGGCGCTAGAAACAAACGCCCGAATCACCAAAATGAGTTTGACTGCGGTCAATAACAAAATCCTGAATATGTACAGCTCGGATTTCTTGGGCGTGAAGCATTGAGACCGCCCAGGCTCTGGCCGGCTCCTTACGTACAAGTTTGAAGTTACATCTGGGTCTTCTCTGCATGTTCAAGCCCTGTGCCGTCTCGCGGAGCTGAGGAAGAGGCATCAGCAGCTCTCTTCAGACCCCTTGCTGGAGATGGGTGTCGAAGTCATCTGGGCATGACGCAGGACATCAATTGAATTGAGAGGTCCTTCTTCTGCAGCTTGGGAACATGTCGAGCTATGTTTTTTGTGTGCAAAACGAAAAACGGTTTGTGTGCCCATCAACAAGGCAGTTTCTGCCGACATACATAATTGATTAAACTGTCTCATGCCATCATCTGATGACACCTGGAAAATCATAAGGACCTGTAAAGCCTAAACGCTCCTTTCAGAAAGTCTTTTACAGCTGGAGCCTCGTTTTCGAGAGCGGGATCTGGTGCTACCTGTCTGTATATGTATATGCATGTATAAATGTACGAATGAAAAAGAGAAATATAGTTAGATATAAATGCCTATCCATCTGAATCAGAGAGAGAGAGAGAGAGAGAGAGAGAGAGAGCCATAGGAGAGGGGAGAGAGAGGGAGAGAAAGGAGAGGAGAGAAGCGAGAGAGAGAGAGGGAGAGAGAGAGAGAGAGAGAGAAAGAAAGAAAGGAGAGGAGAAGAGAGAGAGAGAGAGAGTCAGAGGCAGAGAGCGACATAGGAAGAGGGAGAGGGACGGGGGATGCAGAGGAGAGCAGGAAACACTCAGCAGGCAGTTCCTCACCCTTGCCGGCCGACGAAACCCAATGACAACGGCGGTCAGGTGCTGAGAAGTGACCCTGAGGCGAGACGTCAACACCTGTAAGCTGGAGCTCCAAGTGGTACGCTCCTGGCGTCTGGCATGAGAAAATCACCGTCCAGACTCTTCCATTGCTCTGACACTAGCGTCACTAGAGTGCAGCATTGTGACTCTTGCACAGCTCGAACTGCCCTGCATGCACATGCACATGCTGAGATTCTACTCAAGCTAACACACCGTCTGGGAAGGCCACCCCTGAGACTGAAGCTCCAAACCAAAGCCAAGCCGGAGAAACTTTCAGATACTCTGTACTTCAAAGAAGCTGAACCCCCAAGTTGAAACCCCGTGGTGCAACTCCCAAGTGCCGCCTCCTGTGGGGATGCAGAGATGGCGTGTCGAGACTCGGGCTGGCGGGTGCCTGTGGAATTTGGGATGTGAGGGCTGTTGCAACTGGAATTCCCTGACAGATGCCCATATAATCCATATAGTATTTTGGCCCAATGCCAAAAGAATTCGTAAGAGGGACCTAAAGTTGAAACCTCCTTCCTTCCCGCTGTAGCTCTTTCATCTGCCGGAAGGATGATCATATAGGGGCCGCCAGAGCCAAAAGTGGGGCAGACGGCATGCTTGTCTGATTCTTGTAGGACCTTTGAACCCTACATTAAGGCAAGGGTTTGAGGCCAGATTCCCCCCCCCCGGACGTGGCTCTACTGTGCATGTAGCATCACTGAAACTTCTGAGGGTCAGTTCAGGTAGCACAAGGCTCGGTTCGCCAAGTTCAAGTCCCGCCCCCAGCCCTTGTCACCTTGGGAGTCGGTGACAGCTTCGAGATCTTCGCCCGAGTAAGATCCATGGCCGGCTCCCTGGTATGCACAGCCGGACTTCCCCTCCCTTCGGGATGTAACTAACGACAACCATCTGGGAAAGATCAAGAAGGCGATCTCGGTTCAGGCCTACTGGGGTCTGGGGCCGGGGTTCGGAGTTTCAACTGCTTCGGGGACTTGCAAGGCTCAGGTGAAGGATTCTTGGGTACGCCTCGATGTTCAGCCAACCCAGGTTGAACGGCAGACTCGGGAGCATCTCAATGTACCAGAGCTATTGGAGATTATAGTGGGATGTCTAGCAGTCAGCCATGTTGGCAACTCCGCTGGCACGCGCATTATCCAAAGTCATACGAAGACGCAATACCAGTTCTGAGTCGCATCTACATGTTGTGGTGCTTCAGGACATGGTATTGACCCTCAAATTCGGACAAACTAAGCAGGGAACAGCTGAAAGAAGACAACCAATTCCTGCCAAATTCCTGCCATGGACATCGAACCTGCAGAGGCCTCTGCTCCAAATAACTTTTCCAAACGCCCAAACCTCAAACGCGAATGCACGACCTCGCTGAGATGACGCGGCTCAGGGTCTATGTCCTTGATTCGAGGACAACTAGAACACCAGATTGAGGCAGTCTAGAAAACAAAGAGTGTCTAGCAGTTATGTAACGACACATCTATCTGCAAATGCATGCATGGAAAGACAGGTTGATGGATGGGTGGATGGATGGATAGGTGGTTGATAGGCGGGCAGCCAGGCAGCCAGGTAGGTAGGTAGTCAAGCTGGGCTTAGGCCTAGTATCTAACTATGTGAATATGTAGATAGCTATCTGCACATACCTGCATTTATGTATGCCCGTGAAAACATGCGGACGGTTGCCACCTACTGTACACACTTGCGCACACGCGCACATCCACACAAACAAACACACACGCACACACACACACACACACACACACGCACGCACGCAAGCAAGCAAGCAAGCATGCACGCACGCACGAGTGTGGGTGTATGTATGTATTCATGCATGCATGCATGCATGCATGCATGCATGCATGCATGCATGTATGTATGTATGTATGTATGTATGTGCATATATATCTTTATATACAATTAATAGTGCATCTACTTTTCAACATATATTTATATAAACAAACATTTGTACATAAATGCATACATACGCACCTGTACATATGCATATACATAAAAAATGTGTATATACACATACTTCTATATATACATATGTATGTATACATATACGTTCACATGTCTATACTGTTTCATCAATCTACACCGATCGGCACCTGCATACATGCATGCATACACAGATACATACGCACATACATACAGAAGTACATCACTGCACAAAGACCATCAAAGGCCTACTACCCACGTACCGCCCACCGACCTACCACCTACCTACCTACCTACCTACCTACCTACCTACCTACCTACCTACCTACCTACCTACCTACCTACCCACATACCTACATACCTACCTACACGCATAGGTACACCCACTAACATGCCTGCACACATACAAACATACAAGCGTACATACTTGCTTAGATAACTTACTTACATACATGCATGCCTTTATAGATACATACATACCTGCATGCAGACATACCTTGTTGCTTACATGCATGCATGCATACATATATGCATACAGACACGCATGCATAGCTACATATATAACAATCATTAGATAGACGCATGTGTTCGTACATGACTTGCCAAATAGATTGCTGTTCTTCCGTGAAGTGGCCACTAGAACATGCCTCGACCACGACACCGGCAAGAGTACACGGACACAGCGCAGTTTGTGTGTCCTGGTGGTGTTAAGGGCCAGTGTAGAATTAAGGGATTCATCAGGCCGAAGGCGCTGGCAGCTCCGGGCGTGCAGGCGTGCGCTGGACGGAAGACGAACCTCCTCCGGTGTAGACGGAGGGGCTCGCGGTATCTCGTGTAAGAGGGTTGGCGCTATGCCTCTCTAGCTACAGTATCTCTCTCTCCCGCTCGCTCTCGCTCTCCTTTCGTGTTGATGGATATCCCACAAATGGCGCTCTTTCCGTTCGGGTCGCGGTTAAGGCTCCAGGCCAATGGTTCCATTGTAAGGGCTTTCGCAAGGTCAGCGGCTGCAGGCAATAGCCATTGCTGAGCATTTCTGACTTAGGCAACGGCCTGGCATTGTCGTCACATCGTAGGGGAAAGGAGAGAAGTCGCCGTGCTGCGCAAGGTTCCTGGCAATCTGATAATCTGACTCGGCCCCAGAATCATGGGGTGAGACTTGTTCGTAAGAAAGCCTCAAGTCGTGCATGCCGAAAACACGGGCTACATGCCATCTGATCTACTGCAACACTGTCTAGGAGCTGCTTGCAGCCACTGCTTGCTCCGGAAATTTTTCTGTCGTGATTGCAATCTCATGGTCGAGATGTGGGATGTCGGTGGACTTACAAACACCGGCCTCCTCACGTCAAAGGAGCTGACGCTGCTGTCGCCTTCGCTCCAGAATCGAAAGCTTTAAGGGTCACACTCTCGGTTGCCTCTGACGCAGCTTGCTAGGATATATTTAGGGCGAGGAGAAACGACAAATACCGGTGGAGCCTGCAGAAAATCTGGTTAAGCCCTGCAGCCCTGCTGACGGGAATCCTAACCTCTGAGATATGAGTACCGCAAATTTTTGGCAGGATAGACCGGCGATCCCTTGAATCCGTTGAAAAAAGTGTATAGGACTGCCAGGGTAACTTGAAGGCTCCAAGGCAGATGCAATGACAAACAAGCCCACACAAGTCACAGACCCCTGCCACGACAGTTTATTTTCGTGCCGAGCGGCTGCCAAGACTCGGACGGTTGGAGCGCGGAACAACGGGCATCACCTGAGAGCCAAGTCTGCTCAGCTCATGGAGTGACAAGCTCGAAACTCCAACAAATCCAAGTTGTGCCCGCCCCGATCCCTGTACACGATTGCTCCAGGATGTTCCAGGATGTGAGGTTGGAGTCGCAGCAGTGCTGCCACGAAGTCCCAGCATAAGCATGTGATATGGGCCTTCTTTAAAGGTCCATGGCTGAGTAAAATAGTCAGGGAAGGCAGCTTTCATCAACTGCATATTTGCTTGCTGTGCTGGGCCTACGGTTCAGGGTGTCACTTCGTTCCGCCCAAGCTCGAGATCGTAATTCGATAATGCCCCGCTCCCCCAAGGGCTCCGGCCGGCATCGGTGTAGGGATTCTAGGGCCGTGAAAGCGCGCCCCTTCATCTTCCGAGATCATCTCCAGGTTCCTGTGGCTCCGAATCCCACGAGCCCCGAATTGCTTGCACACACTGCATGCTACAGTAGATACTAATATCTATCTATACATATATATATATATATACATATGTATATATACATATACGTAGATTCAGTTTCATCCGCCTGCTGTTAGAAGTTAGAAGTGGTCGTAAAGATACCGAAAAGCAACAGCCAGCTATTTTTGGGCTTGCAGCTGCAGGTGCGGGATGGGGCTGTTCGTCGGCGAGGGCGTTCTCTCAGCACGATGAGTCTCCTGCAGTCCCAGCATGTGCAGGTGCAACGCAGGCAGGACAATGTTTTGCGAGGGCACATGCGAACACAAAAGTGAGTGTCGTTCGCGACGTATGAACGTATATATATATATGTTATCTACGTACACGTCATCTACACATACATAACTATAAACATACATATAACTATAAGAGAAAGAGGAGCATGCTCAAAGAGGCATGTACATCAATGTGAAAACGCTTCTGTTTCTTTTTCGATGCCTCAGCACTGGAAACACACGATGTGTATGCACATGCGTGTGGTGCCTTTGCAGCACCATGCCCGTACTATAAGTGCATGCACACATACATACAGAACACGTGCAAACTGTCATACTACACCTGTGTACACCACAGATGCATGGAGGCCGGCATCCTTGTACAATATACACTGGGCAAAAATACGAGTTGAGTGCCCGGTCGGTTTGATATATATATATATACATATATACGTGCATGTACCCCTTGCAGTGCACCTGCATTGCAATGTATTCCGTTACGAGTTCTGTTATTCTTATTCTTGAGGTGCGTAGTCCAGGCAACCACGCAGATCTCGAAAGCCCAAGAGCGGATAATCTCAGCCCAGTCGCCGCGCTTGCTGGTTCCGGAGGGCGCACAATGACTGTTGGCGACATAGGTCTGAGCAGCCGAGGCGATGCTTGGATCCCCGATGCATAGGCTCGTCTTGAAGTCGCATCTCGATAAGCATATAAGTGTGTATATATGTATGTATACATGTATACATACGCATGCTTGTATGTCTGTATGTCTGTATGTCTGTATGTCTGTATGTCTGTATGTCTGTATGTCTGTATGTCTGTATGTATGTATGTATGTATGTATGTATGTATGTATGTCAGTTTGTCTATTGTATGAGCACGTGCTCAGTGTAGAACTGGCAAGCTACGAACTCCGTTACAAAATATGCAACAAGTTTTGCAAAACATATACATATTCATATGTGCATATGTATACATGTGTGTGTACACATACATACATACATGCATACATACGTACATAAATATATAGTGATGATAAGGTGACGATGATGTGCTGCAACCGTGCTGGCGAAAGCTTCAATGCATGTTCACTCTGAAGGTCGCCTTATGCCGCAGAGCGCCCGAAAGCCCTGAGACCCAAACCGTGAGCCCAAACCATGAAACCGACTTCCCAACTGCAGAGAGTAGACTCTACCCTGGGCTAGCTACTCCTTGCACTCGGAGTGCTGAGCCCTATCCCCCATCGCAAAGAGAAGTCTTAATCCTCGTTACCCTAGTTCCTTAACAGCGAGTGAAAGCTCAACCCTCAACGCCACAACCTGAACCCTGAAAGGCACAGGCCCAAAGCCCTCAAACCACACCAACACCCCGAAGCCGAAAGCCATGACACACAAAGCCCAGAACGAGCCTCAAGAACCTACGTAAAGCCGCAAAGCCCACGGTCTCAAGACCTCCTCGGATATCAAGGCCAGGGCGCAAGAAGCTGGGACTCACCGCCGGGCTTGCCTCGGTCACCGGTCGCGTTGAAGCTGTGTCCTCAGGGACTCAGGGTTGCGGCTTCAAGGTCAGAGCTCGTCTGGCACGTTTAGGGCTCCAGCTCAGAGTTTATGGCGTAGAGTTCAGCTTGGAGTCTTTTGGCTAGTGAGTATAGGATTTCGGTAGCGGGTTTTGGGATTCAAGTCTCAGGGCTTTGGAGTTGAGGTGTAGGGCTTAGCATCTCGGGTATCTGGACAGGGCTAGGCTGAGTTTCGGCTTCGGGCAGCTCTTCTTGCCACGCTGCCAGGCGGTTGGCCGGTCGGTTAACAGCAGTCCGGTGCGGCAAGACTCGGAATGAAACCAGATTCTTACATATCATGCAGATACTATATGTCAAGCAAGTTCACCAATGCGAAGCCCGTAACATGTGCATATATCTTCTACTACGATTCAAGAACTCACGCATTGGGGCTCCGAACTAGTGGCTGCTCGCCCCAGACCCCACAGCCACTCACAGCGTGTACCAGGACTAAGCAAGCGAGATGTTGATTCAAGGGCAGCTCCTCCAGAGCAGACTCGCATTGCTCCCGCACTTTCTCCCTGACGTCAAAAGGAAGCAGCCACTCCTTTGCTCAGCATGAAAAGATAATTAAGATCACACCTGAGTGGAGCGTCTGGATGAGGATGACGAATCCAATGAACACATGCAAGTATCTTGGGCATAAGTCATGCGCGAGTCTAGAGGGCAACTCCTGAGTGAGTCTCCAAGCGGAACGGCTGCAACTCCCCTCCGCAGCTGCTATCCATCTGTCAGCATGTCCCAGTCTGTGAAAGAACTCGCGGACGAAAAGGCTTTGAGAAGCTTCTTACAGGATTGAAGAGTTTCTTGCTAGAAGGGCCTCGGGGCCTCCGAAACCTTCTCTGTAGCTCATAATTATGGTACCCTTCGTGCGACATTGGCCGACAGGCCTGGAAACCGCCAAGGGGCCGACCGCCAAAAGCACCAGGCGGCCGTCGAGACCAGAATGGGCAGCACTACCAGGAGGATGCAAATCGTGAACACCGAAGATGCATCCCATAGGGACCTCTCTTCGGCTGACAGCCTACATGCAGAACTTCCTTCAGGTGCGCTTGGAGAACCTCCTCGCGGTTTATTGAGGGTTTCGGCTAAGGCTGGAGCCTTCAAGTTTCGGATCTTCTGCGGCTTAGGCTGTTTGTTCATGAATCCTCAACACTAAATTCGAATTCGAGTTCTTCAGGGATGGTAGAAGCACAGTGGTCGTGAATGTGTCTTAGAAGTCAGCTGGGAGGCAAGACGGCAAACGTTCCCGCCAGCGCCAGTGGGAGGCTCAAGAGGAGAACGAAATACCTGGATCTCAAAAGCTGTGTTTGCAGCTACGTCATGAGTCTTGATTCATGATCTTCGCGTCGACAAAAAGCAAAACTCTCGAAAGCCGATTGTGTATAGGAAGCCAAGTACACCAGGGAGTACTCGTTGACAGCAGCCGCACACATCAGACCAGAATGGAGTGCCACGCGACGCACGCAGGGCAGTGCTGTGAAGAACATGGTCAAGATGCTGCAGAGGAGCCAAACCCATCCTAGCTGGATAATCCTGAAGGCGAAGATTGCAGGCTTCTGGACACGCTCTGGAGTCTAGGGTGTGTCTCTCTTGTTTCAAGTTCGGGCCGTGCTTATCTACTGGTAGAGCAGAAAAACACGAACAAGCCAAGAAACCCCTTGGAGTATGGCAGCTCACCTGTGGCAGCCGCGATGAGTGCAAGGGCACTGCCAATTTCAGCTGCGATGCAAAGATACACCATCTTTGCAGGTGGCAAATATCCGATTCCACATAACGGAGTGAGGATGCAAACTATGGACGTGCTGTCATGCATCAACAACAAGGAGAAGAGCATGATGCCAAAGCTCGCCAATGGCCCGGGGATCGTCAGAGCCTTCTCCAGTGCAATACGGCATCTTCCCAAGCATCGCAGGTCCGCCATCTGGAAAAGACGGGATGCCATGTACAGGAAGACGAGGCTGCAAATCAAGCCTGAGACCACGCCGCCTTCTTCTAAGATCCTTTCATCCTCCACATTGAGCTTCCAGAAAGTAGTGCTAGACAGCAAACATGAAGAGTGGTCACCGTCACAAACAGTCGAATTAAGAGCATTAGCGCAAATGTTCAGCTGGCTGTAATATCCTGGGTTCAGTGCGTGCCATGCGCGTTGAACTGGCTCGGTTAGACATGAGTAGGTGCAGCCCTTTCCAGCTGCAGCAAGCTCATGCAGATCTCCAGTGATGCAGGACACGCCTGTAGCTGGCAGAACAGCCGGTGGCCCTAAGATGTAGGCTTTGAGTCGCCATTCCTGAATACGCACCACGCGATCCGCTACCGGCTGGACCACCCAGGACGAGGGATCGATGTACGTGAGGTGGATGGAGGCCATGGAGTCCACCTGCTACAGGGCTGATGAATAAGGATAATGAGATAATGCCACGCACACCATCTCAGAAAGCGCAAGGAACGTATAGAATCAAAACAAAACCGCCAGCAACCCCTTCCCATTGCGGCACCAGCGTAGAGGTGAAGCCCAAGAGTTTGCCCCGGCTCCTGCGGCACTTCCACTCACGTCAGGCTTTAACGGAACAAATCGTTGTATATAACCAGGGCCCTTTCATCGGACTCCCAAGCCAACCTCTTCAAAGGGATCTGATACAACTTCAGCGATTCTTTCGACATTGTTCTAGAGATTCTGTTGGAGTGCAAATGCCCGTTTCTGCATGATTGCTATTATCACTGCTTCTATCCCGATCATAAGCCTGCCACTCGTACCCCGTCCACGGACATTGTTTGGGGCGGGGGCTTCCTGATTTGAGACTGGGTCTAAAGCTTGGGCGATGTCTAGAACTGGCTGTACTACCAGGCATCTCCAGTACGGCCGTTAGGACGCGTCCTTCGGATACATCTTGCATGCAATGTAACAGAACTGACTTCAAACTGATTGGGTGCTGAGCTAGATGCTAAACTCGAAACCTCCTGACCTTGACCGACATGCAAGAATTGACATCCAAGGCTCAGAATTTCCGCAGGCACCAGAAGAAGCGCGCAGCTACCGCACGCCATGAGCTTCAGCATCTGACAGGCTCGAATGGTTCTTTGACAAGCGAGCAGGCTACTCAAGTCGGTCACTTTGACTCTGACTCCGAAACTGCTTGACACACCCAAATCGACAACCTGCCTGGTAGGCTGATATGCCCCAAACTGCTCGAGTCCTGCGCAGGTCCCGGGAGGTTTAGGAATTCTTCACGTCACGTTGCAGAAGTGGTTCAAGGGCTCAGGCTCAGCGTTGAAACGGGGCTGTACTCGGGTCGTTCTGGTACGGATCGTAATTTTGAAAGCAGTGCGGATCAGAAGTTCCCCACCCCCACAGTGATGCAAATACGTCGAGAAACCATGACACAGCATGATTGTTGTTACGGTCCAAGTGTTACTAGTTATCAGAATGGAGTTAACTTTTGCAAATGCGGCTTAGGATCAGGTGAGGCCACTGGCCAGGCATAGCGGCCAAAAGAAGTGGCCCGATCGTGGCACCTCCGCAAACAAAACCGAAGACAGCTGACGGCAGTGATCTCTAGAGTGGGCGTCGGGATGGAGGAGTTTCCTTTGAGTCGCAATCGCACGCGACCCTGCATTGCGCCTATTGAGGTGCCGATCGTCAGGATGATCCCGATCTGCGCATCAATTTGAGACGAGGCCACCATTTGCCCAGCGATCAAGATCGCTTGCGCCGGTGACTGCATCAATACAGTCCCGACCTGGGTTTTGAACAGTGCTCGCTGCGACCGTCGTGTTGTCCTCTATAGTATAGTAGGTCTGAGCCTGTAGTACTCTAGTCGAACCTGGAACTCTGCTGAAGGCACATGTGCGGCATGCGTAACGTCATGCAGCATTTTTTCAGCCTATACCTTGATATCTATATCTAGAATATATGTATATATGTATATATGTATATTATATATATATATATTATGTATATATATACAATACATATATATATACAATATATATATATATATACACATACATACGTGTATATATATATATATATACATCGATCTATGTATGTATGTGATCACTTACATACATATATATATATATACACATATATATATATATATGGAGAGAGGGGGAGACAGACAGTGTAAGATGTATATACACATAAATGCATGTAAACTCAACCGATTCTGCGTATGCTGCGTGCATGTATATCTGTGTGTGTGTGTATGCATGTATGCAGGTCGGCAGCCGGGCGTGGGTGCGTGCGGGGTGGGCTGGGCTGGGCTGGGCTGGGGGGTTGGGCTGGGTGGGTGGGTGGAGGCAGCGAGAAGGGAGGGAGACGGGAGGGAGGCAAGTGTGTTGCAGTGTATGCTACATGTATGTAACATATGTGTGTACGGATGTATGTGCGTACCTGCGTACATGCGTATGTACGCATGCCTTCATGTACGCGTATGCCCTTGAGACCACATACGGCCAGACGGCTCCATGTAATTGCCCCCTGAAAGAGGGCAAAGGCTCTCTGCGAACCCTAGCAACACTGCTTCAACTTCTACTGGGAGCTGTCCATCCGGTAGTCAAACCCGAGAGAGCAGATCGCAGCGAAATTACAACAGGACTGGGAGGTCGGATGATGGAAAGCTTTTGGACAGGTGCCTCGCTTCTGCTCGGACACTTTACAACCTAACAGCAACTCACACATCTCAAAACATCACATCACAGCTAGATCCACTGGAGGAGACGAGGTGCAGCTCCAATGAGAAAGGCCACCAAATTACCTTCTCTGTAGGTCCGCAGCATTTCCACAATCAGCCTGAGATTTGGGTGCTGCATAGGTCGCAATTTAGTATGGATCTCTCGGGGTTTCAGCATTGAGGCCTTGCAAGGATCTATCACCGGACTCCTGAGAGCTGCCCTTCTCCTGCCTCCGAAAGCTACACTACTCTCCCCGATAGCTCCCAGATTTTCTCTGCGAGTTGGAAACACTCTTTCCTGCATACTGGGACCTGGGGGGGGGGGGGTCATCTGCAAAGAAGTAGGTCCATGTCTGACCAACCCATCAATCATCTATGATTAGCTGCTCGCCGTCTGCTTACCCTTTCATGTGCCCCACTGCAGAAGAAGGTTCACTAATAAATAAGCTTGCAGGGTTTGACCGATCCACCTCACGCTCATCCCAAGCGCGCAGGTCCTGGGCCGTTGTCTTGATGCATGCTGAAGGATTACATCGGGGTCCGGCCCGTATACTCGGTGGAGGGCTGTTAAGGCTGTTAAGGTTTGTGGGACCGTGATGCTTCCATACTGCTTTCTGGCTGTGTCGCCACTCTGCACAAAAGTACGTGCTTCTTCAGACCCTGTTGTTGCCATCACCGGAGTTCGGAAGGGGATGCGTTGGCGCACTAGGGGGAGTCTATACATGCGTTCCGGCAGAAATAGCGACGCACACGCAATCCTACAACAACCCTGGGCCTCCAAAACACTTCTTAGGTACCCAGACCCTACTCGAGTCATTTTGGGGTGTGCCAACACAATCAATCCACGACGTACTGCAAAACTCGCGGCTAGAATCACAATAGACATGCCTGTGACATGCCTTGCTGCAAATATGCTTGGAACTACCCTACTGTGACGATATTGTATTTGCAGTACTAAGCATGCCATGTCCACAGCGACAGACTCTGCTGTTGCTGCTACGTCAACCGATTTCACGAAAAGCCTCAATGATCTGCTTGTGATCAGCAGACTACAAGATTACTAACGACGCTTGCAACATACAACACTTCGCTTCGAGAGCACCAAAATGCTGCTTCTTCGAACGGTCTCTCCGGTCCCGTACCGACCGCAACCCCAAACACGCAGCTCCCAACCCATGTCGCCGGGCCGCGAGAAAATATTGAGGGCCAGTAGCATCAGCCCGAAAGCTCCCACGGCCCGCAGGATTCTGCAGGCAGTCAAGGCATGCCGTGCCTCCAGACCGAGCAAACGCTGCTTGCTTACGGCAGAGTTCATTTTCCTGTTCGGGGCTTTAGGGCTTTTCGGCGTGCTGGAGTCTTTGATCAAAAAACAAAAGTGCACCGTAGCATGCAGCACAGATTCGCTAGATTCGTTCATGAGGCTGTGCTGTCCTCCAGTTGACTGATGCTGTTGATTGGATTACCAAGTCTTGTTGGTTTAGCAGGCAACTCATCAGCCAGACGAGGCCTTGGCATCCAAGGCAACGGCCATGTGCCTCAGTCGCAGGTTTATTGCCCGTGGGTCGTGGAATTGGGGGGTGGTAAAGTTCATGAATATGCTAGGCACAGGCCTTGCACATGCAAGCCCAACTGTTTCAGAAATCGTTTCGTTCAGCAGAAGCAAAGGCGAAACCTCCGAGCTGGGAAAACCAGAACGTCGACGACACGTGGTTGCATGCCATGGGTACTGCAGCATACAACACAGTAGATAGACAATGTCGGCCACATAGAAGAGAATGCGAACTTACTGAGGTCCTTCTAGTGACGTGTGACTTGCTTCCTGCGTTTTACACGTTTCCACAAGTTAAGACTTCCAGATCATTCAGGTGTGTTTACTGCAAGGAAGGTGCTCTGCCTGAGCAGAATCCTGTCTACTTTCTGCGATTATTGATTGCTCCTGACGCTGCTCTGTAGAACAAGGAGGCCAGCTGAAGTGCTCCGGGCGGTATACCTAGAGAACGATAGCACGCACCTAGATGGATAGATAGATAGATGGATGGACAGATGGATGGATGGATGCATGGATGGATGGATGGATGGATGGATGGATGGGTAGATGGACGGATAGATAGATGTAACAGATACACATACTTAGATTTATATATACAAAAAATTGAAAAAGCGGAGAAAGGAGAAAGACAAAGAGAGAAAGAGAGAGGAGAGAGAGCGCGAGAGTGAGAGAGAGAGAGAGAGAGAAAAATAAAGAGAGAGAGAGAGGGAGAGAGAGAAAGAGGGAGAGAGAGAGAGAGAGAAACAGAGAGAGAGAGAGAGAGAAAAAAAAAGAGAGAGAGAGAGAAAGAGAGAGGGAGGGGGGGAAGGATAGACAAAGAGAGCCGGAGAGAGCAAAGAGCGAGAGGAACCCGAATACGGCTTGCCAAATCCAAAGCCTGCTTCCTCAGATACGTCTTCCTCACGGCGCTTCGTTAGTCCAAGAGGCCGCGCGCTCACATCGGGCGTGCGCAGTCTCGGCAGGCAGAGGCCCCGCGCCATGGCAACCAGGATCAGGGATGGGCCCGCTGGCGCACCGTTTGTCGTGCAGATCTGAGCTCTTGGCCCATGGCCTGTATATGATATGGCTGGACTGGGTTATAAGTTATATATGGGCTATATGGCCCCTGTCCGGAGGGGCAAACGACAAGAGTTTGCTGCTTCTGTGAGCCGCTGCTTTGGCGCCTGTGAGGGCCCAGCCCGTCTCAAGCCATCCAAGCCAGGGGGGAGGGCAGGAAACTAACTCTTCGTGGGAAATTGCCGGTTGCATCTGGCCAGGCCCATGTCCTCTGTGGCCTCAAGCCAGGCTGTGTGTTTGAAAGATCATATGAACAATGAAGAGAAAGCTGTCTCCGGCCTGAACACATGCCCTGGTGTCTTTGCATGGCTGCCGGCAGAACGCACATAGCACAAGTGGAAACAAGCCCCTGTCAGACATGCATTGGGCACACCTTTCGCCTGCAAGACACATGGGGTCACCAAGCCCAACGGCGAAGGTGCGCTTATTCTCAGGTAGCCCCCTACCAGGCTGGCTGTGCTCCAGTTTTTTGTGCTAGTCTCCTCCCCACACCGAGAACTCCGATGAAAACCATACATCAGGGTGCCCCCCAAAGGCACAGATTCACACGAGCACCTGCTAGCAACCCCATCAAGCCCAGAACCAACAACACGTGGTAGCTAGAAGCAAGCGTGCCGCTGCACGCCCCAAGGCCTGGCCGGATCCACCAAGGCCACCCATGTCATTCATCATGTCGTTAAAGTCCTTCGAGGTTTACAAGGCTTCGGCTTTCAGGCTATCGCGCCTTCATCTTTATGGGGTGCTGGGTCATACCGCGAAGGACGCTGCAGCCGCCTCATGTGACCCAAGTGGGTGATTCGGCGATTTGATCCACGACTTGTGATTTGGAGGGAGGCTGCCTCATTCCCTCCCTGAGATTAAACGCAAGCGCAAAGCTCTGAATAGCTGGCTACCGGTAGTACCACGTACTTCACGCAGCTCCGCAGCTCCTGGCCTTGTCCATTTGTGCCTTCTTCTCTGCCATGGCCTGCATTGAGCATGGAAGTTGCTGCTTGTGAGATCGAAACAACTCGCGGCATTCCTAGGGTGTCACCAGGTGGCCCAGAGTGCATCACGCAGAAGATTCCAGCTAGGTGACACTGACAGCCATAAAGACAAGACAAAGCCCTACGGCGATCTGCTGCTGTCCCACCTTCCAGTCTACGTTCTCGCGCTTGTTGATCTCTGCGGCCTTCTTACAATCTGACCTGGCTTTCCGATGAAGCATAGACCAGCTCATGGTTTTGAAAAGGGGTTATAAGGATAGTCTGAAAGCTGGATCTCTGTTGAAGGGCGTAATCCTGCTTGATTGCGCATAGAACGGAACTGACCATGGAATAATGCTGTGAAGCTGCGCAACGTGACCCTTGTCACCACAGATGGTACAGGTCACCTCGGCAGCTCTGACGATGAGTTCTTGAACAATGCTAAAACGCTGGCGTATAATCAACCCTGCCGAAAGCTGCACTCTCCAGCCCCAAGTAAAAAACAAAACAAAAAAACATTAACCAGCACGACGCATGCTGGGGTGCGACAAAACTCGTGTTCCAAAGCAGCCATCCGATTCGACTTGACAGCACCATTCCCAAACCGCACAGGCTTACCTCTGTCCCCAGCTTCAAATCAAAACGGCTTGTCTGCATGTTTATGTATTGTATGTTCGCAGTATGCGCATACAAAAGATAGCCATATGGGTAGGCACTGAAAGATGTGGAGAGTACGCACGTGTACATGTCCGTATTTCACACACCGTCGCAGAATGTGCACAGGTACCGTACTTATACACATCTTTCAACATCTTCCACAACATATGCACGTCATATGTAGTAGAGAGAGAGAGAGGGAGAAAGAGAGAGAGAGAGAGAGCGAGGGAGAGAGAGAGAGAGAGGGAGACCGAGACAGAGCCAGACTTGGCCGGTCTAAGGTCGTCGCATTCGCCATCTTGTAATTCTGGTTGTTGGTCTCGGGACACTCGAAGCCTGGGCACGCAAAGTATGGAGAATTTCGATGCCAAGCTCCGAACTGCAAAGTTTAAGCGAGATGACTGGCCCACGGCCCACCCAGGTTGCTTGAAGCGAGGGTGTACAGATGCGCATCCTATCCAACCACCCATCTGATGCGTTTTCACAAGTTCGACTTCTCGTCTATGTGGGCAGCATGGCTTTGCGCATGATTCATGAAGATGCCAACTACCCCCGCCACCCCCGTCAGACAACATACTTGTCTTATGCAACCAAAATAACACATAAATAAGGTTGTTTCGGGTCTATTTGGTGGGTCA
This sequence comes from Symbiodinium sp. CCMP2456, assembly GCA_905221635.1. Lineage (NCBI taxonomy): Eukaryota > Dinophyceae > Suessiales > Symbiodiniaceae > Symbiodinium > Symbiodinium sp. CCMP2456. The sequence goes on from CAJNDV010011112.1 coordinate 308,493, forward strand.
TCCGCTTTCGGGGCTACGGGAGATCGTGGCACTGTCGTCACCTGCAACTCATGCAGAGAACCATCAGTGTTTGCGAGGACATCCCTAATCTCATCAGCCGGGAGGCGGATATGTCTACGCCAACCAGGTGCTAGGGAACTGAGCACCGAGAGACCCTGAAACAACCAAAATGTTGCATGAATCGTCAGGGTTTTGTTCTGAATATGCTCCAGGTTTGCTATCTCTGAATGCATCTCACTCAACACTCACCGACGTTGTGCAGGTTAACCCAAACGCAGGGCCTGAAACCCTGATTTACAAAAGACTCTCTGAATTGCCGGCGCAGTGCCCAGATGGCCCAAAGCACCGCAAATGCCACATCGCTGCTCTGCCTTGTTCAGGGAGAAGCCTGGCAAAGTCAAGTGCTTCGAAGTAGATTCCGAAGAACCGACTCTTACGGTAACAAATCTTGGCTTCTTCCGGCAACCCAACTCAACCCAGGTTGCTTAAAGGTCGGCTTGCGAGCAGATATGGACTATTTAGTACGAGAAATGAACATCTCTCGATGTTGCCTTCTTTCCATGATACAACACCAAACCATGTGTGTGTGTGTGTCGGATACATATATATATATACACATAAAAAATATGTCTGTGTATACTGTATACATATGTCATGAAATCGGAACTCATCAAGGCTGCTCATGTAAGCCACGATACAATGTCGAGTCCTGACTACTCATCCACCAATGTCACCATGCCCTTGCTGGTAGTTGGTCATGAACTGACAGTTGATGTAACATAACCATCCCTCAACGATTCTTTGCTGTGTGCTTCTTCCTACTCCGCATACTCGTCTTCTGTGACGACTAGATTCAATGGTCTGCAATCGTCAGTATGAGTATGACAGTCACTACGATGGTAACGATGACGCTACTGAGCCGCTACTGCTATCTCTGCGACAATTGGTTGCCTTCATACCTGATGAGAAGCTAAGCCCCATAAAGCTAAATCTGAAACAAAACCGAATCGCACGAAAATCCCTGCGTTTGCAAACTCAAGATGAAGCCCGAAATCCCAAACTCGCAGAAGAGCCATTGACCATGGCCAGCTGCTGCATGCCGTGGGTTCGCGCCTGTGGACGTTTCAGGATAGGGGGTCAAGTAGGGGATGGAAGCTTGGGAGCCAGGGTGGCTGGGAGGTTCGGTACAGAAGGTGCGTTAAGATGCGGAGCTGCTTGGTTTTGAAGAGAAGGGCATTCGTTTATGCAGTCCTGGACAAGAGGTCTCGACAGTCGAGGCTGAGGTGCACGCCGGAGAGCATCAATTCCCTAACACCCCACACCTACAGAGGATTGACCTTGAGTTTGGAGACCATCCTCATGATGAGCTACAGCTAGAGTAAACTATCTCAGAGGTCAGAGCTAAGTCCTGCCTAAACCCCACACGGGGCTCTGAGGGCTCTACATACTCGAACTCCGGACTTTCCGGGTTTAGCAGCGGCTCCACCAATCGCTCGCAGTGGAGGATCTGCTCCTGAAGCCCAGGACGAGGCCAAGTCAACAGAAAAGTGAAAGACCAGACATCGAAAATCCGCACACACTTATATATACAATCAAGACATGTATATACAAAGAGAAATAGCGCTTGAGGCAAAGAGCAATTCCAGTCGTAACATCACGAAAACACTGCAAGTGAGTATGTGGAAACTTGAAAATATCAAGAAGCTCTCCTTGCTCCCAAACAGCAACAACAACGATGTGACAGCCATGCGAAATATTGCCGCCATCATGGCTGGCATGACCACATGGCTAAGAACGGCCGAGTGATTGCTGCTGCCGCTGCTACAGTTGCTGCTGCTGGCACTCCTCCTCCCCTCCTGGCACATATACTTCTACCACTACGGGGTTGCTGCCACCAGCTCTAGCACCCGCAGCAGCACCATCACCGCCAATTCCACCATCACCGCGACCACCAGCAACTCCACTGTTACGGCAATGACGAAAGACGTAATGCTACTACTGTTACTGCCACTGCTGCTGCTGCTGCTGCTGCTGCATGAACGACACTACTGCTACCAGTCCACTGCCAGACCTGTCGTTGGGCGACTTGTGACTCAGCCGCTCAACCACAGCATCATTTGCAAAAGCAGTTGCAGTTTTTTTGCTGCAAAACCATCATGTGGTCATTCGTCCGTTTATGCCTGGGCAATGTGGGCTGCATTGAGAACCCCTGGCATCGGCCTTATGAAACGATAGATGCAGGCGGCTAGGCCCTCATCTCAAAGGATGCGAGGCGTTTCTTTACTTGCTAGACCTGTCAACTGCTGAAAAATACACTACAACCTGTTATCGCATCACTGTTTCTATTTCTATGTAAGCAGTGCGGCGGTTCTTTGAATGAAGGCCGAACGCCTGGGCTTGTCCGGGCGGTGGAAAACGAGACCGGACGGGCCTTGCGGAAACCCAGCAAACAAGGCGGCCCTCTTTGTCAGTCAGTCGCTGTGCGTGAAGGGGGTAGGTGTCACCGAGAGTCTGTTCCAACCAACTAGATTGAAAAACAGGTTCGATCCTCCTGTGTTGACTCTCCCCCGCTCTGCAGAACGGCGACTGAAACGAAGAAAGACAAAGATGCACTAAGATCGAAATTGAAGGTGGTCATCCGAGGCTCTTGCGACACTCCCGACAAGCGCCTGGCACGCTACTGTAAGTACTGTAAATACACCGCATCTGCCAAAGGTCTGCTGTGCGCCTTTGGATTTCCTTCAAGATCGCTTGAACGATCGGAAGACAGTATCAGGCGGGCTGTCACACTTGGGGCAGCACATTCCAATTTTCTAGCTATGGTAAGACTGATCGCGATAGCAAAAGAAGGAGACACACAGCTACAGCAACACATTCAAACAGTGCAGCAATGGTCGGAGCAATGCAACCGGCAGGAATGCTATGACGAAAGTCAGAGTAATGTTGCAGCGGCCAGCAATGGCGCACATAAGCTGTAATTATAGGTCGGTCAAACCGCAAGGTCGGAATCCCGACTTTGCCCCATCATCGGAGTGAACCATTGCTGTTTTTTTGATTCGATCAGACGAGATGGGGAAGTAGTAGGCTTGAAGAGATGCGCATAACAAGCTTCATGCTGACGTGTTCTTGAACGGCAACGCCCAAACGGAAGCACTCAGTAGAACTTGTGAGAGATACTGGGGTTGTTATGTGGGACGATATAGAAAAGTAGTGAAGCATGTGAAAGTGGCTGTCACAAGATCATGTCTTCTCCGCCCGCCTGAACAAAGCTTCAGAAGCTCACAGACAGCATCAGACAGGAGGATGTACGGTAATGATTCCAGTGCCCTTCAGCAAGAATACGACGGCTTAGGAGCTGCTGTGGCATCGACTGAATTGAAGCTCAGATGCCAAAGGAGTAGGACGAAGACTGCACCGCAGCGAATGACACGCTTATGCGCACATCGCTCGCAGTGCAGTAGGAAAACTCGCACATGCCCGAAACAAAGTGCTGCATGGTGGTGCCAGGCATTGCAAGTGCCGGTCGAAATCGCAATGAACTCGTAAGTTGGTTGACCATGATCAGCCTTGTCATGGCACGCAAAGCTTCGACTCGTATTGCAAGATACAGTAAGCACATCCTAGGAAATGGCCGGTTGACATCTTCCACTTTCTACGCTCGTGGATCCTGTGCAGCTCCTGGGTGCAGCTTTTACAGTGTGAGAGAGCGAATTTGCAACAGGTTGATACAAAGCAGGCTCCTGTCATATCAGGACAAGTTGTAAGAACCGAGGCGCCCTGAAACCGAGATTATAGAAATTGTAGCCTCAATGAACAATGCCTGCCATGTGTAGCACCACGTTTCGAGCTTGGGTCACCAATGACCATGCATGTAGTTCACGGAAGCAAACCATTAGAGTCGGCTCGGCACCCGGGTAGCTAGAACCGGCTGCTCCAGTCCTCGATTTAGGGGCGGCATTTCTGACTCGATGGGTTGCGGAAGCCGAGCTGTGTTCAGGCAGACTGTGGCGAAGCAAAGTCGGACTCTGTCACGGTTTCCAGCAGCTTTCGGCCAGCCCTGGCCGTCGTAGTCTCTGCAGAGCATGCTGCAGGCTCCTGCCCACTCCGACAAGCTCACACATCCCAGTTGTGATGCTACCGTGCGAAGAAGCAGTTCAGGCATTGCTGGATGTTCTGCTAGAAAGTTCGTACGGTTTCGTTCGGCGGTTTCGGAGACGAGAGGGTGTGGTCGCTGCATGCAGGGCTTCTAGTGTAGAGTGTTCTTCCACGACTTTAGCATAAAATGCAGAACTCGGTTCGGAGACATGGTGAGTCTTGGCGACATCGGTGGATGCATTCGTGGGCATGGCATCTTCGTCTCTCGAACGAGATTCAGCAACTTAGCTCCTGAAGCTTCGAAGCCCCCATCCTCTGTACAGGCATATACTGGCTGTTTCAATCGAGCTTACCCGGACAAGCTCTCAACCCCAAACCATAAGCCTTGTTTGCCCTGCTCATCCCTAGATGCTATCAAACTCTAAACCCGCCCAAGCCCCACATGCCTTGGAGATGGGCAACAGCGAGCTGTCCAAGCGACAGGCGCTGACGGCATCCTATCGGGCTTGCAGCTTTGTCGAATCAGTGCTGTTGGGCGGATTTGGGTACGGCCAGGGCCAGATAGGTTCATCCGCTTAGGGTGGAGGCTGCACAGTCGCTTGAAGGTTTGGTTTCGAGTTTGGGAAGAGCCTGGGTTGTTCCGAGTTTCTGGCTCCTCCGACAGGCCTTTCCGGTATATATATATATATATATAGGGCAGCACAAAAGCTGAAGGATCTTTACGAAGCTTTCAATGCAGAAGCTTTCAGGTGAACAGGGCAAGCCACTGGAAGAGAAAAGACACCCTGAAGCAGGAAACTCTCCACCCTCAAACCGAACGCATACTGTATCCCAAGCCGCGTGGCCTTGTTCACCTCCGCAAGCAACTCACTGGGAGCCACAGCACGTCCGCATTCTGCCGACCGCTGCACCGCGAGTACCACGGCTAAGCCTTTGCAAGGAACGACGCGGCAGGGTATAGAAATAAACCCCGACCTGAAGCCCGAAACTCCGACCGTAAAGGCGCCAAGCACTACATACAGGCAAGAAACTTTCCACGGCATCACGACCACTGCACACCTGCAAAGGCAACACAGCTCCATGCTTGACGAAATGCTCAGAATACTGTCATTATCTTAAACTCGAAGTTAAAGATCATGAGTTCCATGATCTGATTCTGTTCATCGACAGGATGTTTATCCTTTAAACAGGTACACTGACTTGGTTTGCCTTGTTGCGGCGCTGTGCGGGAATTCAGGACATGGGTGTTTTTTGCGTCCTCTTTAATTATGGCGTCGGTTTCGTCTTCGCTATGAAGGTTATAATTCCTTCTCCGCGCTTTAGTTGGCCTGATGCTAGTTATCTTGCAGTGACTTGTCGGGCCTGGCATGTGAAGGATTTAAGAGTCGGGGAAGGTGTTGCGCGGGGGAGCATAGGATTCGATGTAGGAAGGGTGCATACCTCCTGAAGCCTCGTGTAAACAGCTCCCCGGACCCAAATAAACACCTCAAAGCCCCCTAAATAGCTCTAGGTCCCTCCTAAACCCCCGACGGTTCTTCACCCTCAAAACCACAGAATAGCCGCTAAACCACCGTAGACACTCCTAAACCAGCAATCATTTTAGTACTTACATACTTAATCTAGCAGTAGCCGAACCCCGCAACATGCTGAGGGAGGGACGTGGCCACAAGACACAGTGCCACATTAAGGTTCTCGTTTGTCCGAATGAGCGTAGGGCATCAAGCGAGCCGGCGAAAAGTCGCACAAGAACTGGCCATCCCAGACAAGGCGCGGGAATCTCGTCTCCTGGCAACAGGCACACATGCGTCGCAAGTTCGCATGCGTGGCACTGGAAGACTCGAAGGGTCTTGTGACTTGTGCAAAAGCTCAAGATCAGCAGCCAGTGCAATGCAGGGATGTGATTTGGGCGCACGAAGCCCGTCCTCGACAAACTCGGACGAAATGGTTCATCTGCAGAAGGAGCGGATCCTCCGTTGTCGACGGCAGAATGGCGACGTTGATTCAATGCCAAAGAGTGCGTGTCTGACAACTGAAGGGCCTTACTGCGCCGATATCCAAACTCTGTCCAAAAGCGCTGCAAGCTGCAATGTAATCCCGGAACCTGAACAACAGAACCCAAACCCGACAACCCTGGACCCCTAAACTCCGAACACCCGAAACACTGAATCCAGGAGGTTCATCACTCACGTCAAACACATGGGAAAGTTCCCCCCTCCTGGCCTCCATTTGGACCTTACGGAACTTTGCTTCGGCGTGGAGGTGTGCCGTTTGGGATGTAGGGTCATTACAGCAGCAACAGAACCAAATCCCGATCGTTCTCCAAACAGTGTCGAACACAATATGCGGTTCTGAGTAAGCTTAATTGCGTTTGGGTGTAAAGAGGACTGACTAGTCTGTGAGGCGTTGGCGGAATATTCGTGTCGTAAATACATAGACCCCATAATTGGCCCCGAAAGCCTTTAAACATGCCAACAAAGGGAGGAGACCTGGGTCGGTAAATGTCTCTTGTGCCGCCAGTTGAGAGCCTCTTCCGAGAGGCTTATCCAGGCTTTGAGGGTTTGGCTCCAGACTTCCATCACATTCGACTGAAATCAAAATCTTCGGAAGCTGAAGGCCAAGCTTGGAAGAGTTGCTTCAGCCATGAATGGGGCAACCTTTGACAACGGGAACGTGCACCAAACGTGCCAGCCTGTGCACTCCGCTGAAGTCTCCATAAACCCTTCGTGGATCATCGTAGGCTCCGGGCCACCGGCTGCTCCACCGTCAGCGGAGCATCCCAGCCACGCTCGGCTGCTCCACGATAGCTGAAGTTGTAAAGGCTCGGAAAGCCCATAGAACCTTGAGCGTGTACTGAGATATTCAAGCATGAAGAATGCAGTGACATGCAGATTGGGTGGTGTATCGGTGCGAACACGGCATTGCAACACAGCAAGACACAACGGATGCCGCATAATCATACATATATATATATATATGTTATATGTCTCTAACAGCAGGGGCAAGTGGCACGACCTCTTCTGGCAGTGTTCACAGATGTAGACCTCCCGATAAGAGTAGACTAGACGACAGGAGCAAGTATGCAAAGAAACAAACAACTTCTACACCGCATCCCTGCAATATCCCATCCTGATATCCGTGATGCGGTACCGCAGTTCGCGACACTGAGAGGTCGTGCAGGGAACAGAACAAGAACATGGAGCCATGCAACAATTGAGCACCTCAGTGATAGAGCAGTGCTACACGAACATCGATCTTAGGACTGTGCGCTTGACTGTATAAAGACATCCACCTATGACACGACAGCGAAGCCTTCGATTTTGCACGCGAGCCCCGTTGTTGTGGCTTGACCCCTCACCAGGACAACAAACCGTTTGGGCCAAGCCGGTGGACACACAAACACACACACACACACACAGAGTGCGGGAGGTTGGTTCAAGCGTTCTGCATCTTGCAGCTGAGAAAAACACATCAGGAAAAGTGCTTTACACCAAGTGTAACCGACTTGTGCTGGCACGCATGACCATGGCCCGAGAACCTGCCTTCTTGAATTGCTGGTTACTGTCAAGCTTCCACTTTTCGATGATAAACATACTTACTGTTGAAGCTGTTGATTCGTTGGTTTCAGGTGCTCTTGAGATAATGCTCAGCTTAAGTTTCCAGTCAAGATTTCTGCCAAGCTGCGCTGTGCTCCCATGAAGTGATAGCAGTCCCGCATATCATTGCCCGCCACCTCAAAGCGCAAAGTGACGAGCTGTGAGCTGAAGTCGCTATCCAGCGGCCACGACTGATACAGCTGTCGGCCGTATTCTCGTGCTTGTGACCCGTTTTTGTTTGTGCTAAACGGACCTAGACAGTTACCGCCACATCTATGTTCGGCCACACAAACTCTGCTAGAACCCTTGCCGTTCAACGACTGAAGGTAAGCTGTGATGAAACTTGTTGCTGGGACCGGGCCCATTTAATGTAGCTGAACCCAAGAACAGGTAGACGAACCTGCGAAGATGAGAGAAAAGAAATGGGTTTGGTCCAACTAGTGCATGCAGGTTGCCGGCGGGTATTTCTTGTTCTCCGCCGTGGTAAACCTGAGTGGGCATCGAAGTTCGCCTGCCTGTGACACATGAGCCGTGTGCTATTCTATCCATGTTCGAAATGCTGCTTCCCGCGGAGCACTTTTAACGGACAAAGTTTCGCATCACCCCTTCCACCAACGGTTGTTACCTGCTCGCACTACTCCTTCCGCAGACCTTGTTAAGCCATAAAAGCACCGCAATACGTACACGAGGCCGGCATGGGCTTACTGCAAAGGAGTGTGGGAGTTCAAGGGTGCAGGTTCACTGCCTTTGTCTTGATATTCGTCTGCTTTGGGGATGCCTCCTACTTTCAACTTCGAAAATCTAGCGAGAGAGGTTTGAAGAGGCAACGGCTCCAAAACTGTATGGAGCCACAACCGAATTAGTTGCGAAAACAGGATCTTCCCTCTGCTGGGCATGTAACAGGTAGGAGTACTTTGCGGCAACTTCTCCACCACTCGCTCTCCGGGAGGCGAAGATGGTTCAATCAAGCTTCGATGAGTTTCAGGGGCCCTCCACAGGGCAATCAACAACGTCCATCGAAGCTTAAGCCTCTTCGAGAATACTAACCTATGGTTCTGCGCACCTCATCACTGCGGCATCGGGCGACTGCTCCTCTGACCCTTCCAGCCCTAACCCTCTGCAGACAATCAGTTTGCAACTTCCGTGAGATCCACGTCCCATGGTTCTCTAAGCCCCAATTAAACACAACCCCAAATAAACACCCCCATACATTCCAATAGACCCTATGAAGCGCCCGAGCAGCTCATAGCTCCAGGGAGCTGGGGCAGCATCCGTAAAGAAGAGCGTGCCTGTTGTGTTTTCCATTTGATGGCAACCACATATGGTGAGGTTGGGATGCTTTACTTCTCTGAGGGGGATGCTGCAAGCGATCTGGAAGCTGAAGGGATAAACGACAACACGATCAGACAATTCTTTTTGGTATGGCCAACGAAAGTTACAGCAAGGAAGAGTGGAATGCTTATGCTGGCGTCAATATGGAAAGTTTGGTCTGGCCTACAGCGCCATGGTCGAAGGTCACGGTAATGCCGCCGGAGTCTTCGACCTTCACGCTTCATCGCATGGCTGTTGAGCTGTAGAGAAACGACGCTGAATGAGTTTGTCAGTGACACACCCAAGCATCACTCACATCCTTGCCCAGTGCCATGTGACGACAACAGCATGGCGCAGCAGAAGCGCTTAGGGAAAGGTGAATAAATATTCGGTAGCATTACATATCAAAACAAGACATAGCCTCAAGAGTCTGAATAGCCAGATCATTGGGTCACTTGCCAGGGGCGTTGTTGCCTTCCATCCGTCCAGCCAGTCAACAAGCTCAATACTGTGGAGACTGGAGACAGAACCGAAATGTCGAATAGGAACTCTGCACATCTTCTCCGAAGGAGCATAACGGCAGTCTTCAATCGATGCCCGCTTAGTTGAGCTTCACCTACTGTACTTTCGAGCACTGCTGCCAAAGCGGCTACCAGGAGACTCGGAACATCTCGGGACTGACTCTGAACTGCTTGAGTTGAGTCAAAGTCATGGCATACTTCCGGCTGGAATGTCCACATAAAGGGGGCCATGCACAGATCACGTCTGCACTCCCACCACTCTGCATAAGGAAGCAACCCATAGTTTGTTACAATGTCTGCATGAGCACCCTCTCCCTAAGCCCTGGCCGATGAGCACCTCTTCGCCACGTGCTGCACTGCTGGTCATGGCAAAGACCCTGGTGATTTCATGGCCAGTGATAAAACCTTGGCTGGAGGCTCGGGACGTTTGGTGTTTGAAGGGGAAGCAAGATGACTAGTCATGTTAGCAATGATTAAGTGGTCCAAGGTAGTCTGCAGATATTCTACTTCAACAGTCACACGGCGAAGACAAAACGTAAGGTAGCTGCCCCTTTCGACAGTCTGACGAGCCTGCGAAAAAAAAAAACTAAGGCTGAACTGCCCTTTTGGAAACAGGGATTCTAGTTTGGGGATTCACCCTCACGATGATTCATGAACTCCCCTACCTAGGACATACCCTCTGCCGGCTACCTAACTTTGCCGTTTTGGGTAGTTTCTCATGTGTAGAAGGACAGAATCTTGAACGGGTCTTGGCCCCATGACGCATCAGGTCCAGGTCGTGGATCGTGTTGATCAGGATCGGGCCGCCGACACCCTGCATCGATTCGTATTAAAGTGTCCCCCGAACATCCCCAAATCCCAAACGCTACAAGCCCGAACCGCTGTTAAACACCCAGAATCCCGAAGACGTCCTTTGCAGCTAGCTTCGAGTTCTCTTGTCAAGCCTACATGACTGCTGCAGTAGCCGTCCAAATGTGCTTGTCCACATCTATTTCTATCGCCTTCTTCACATTCAACATTTAAGACAGATGTGTGTGTGTGTGTGTGTAAGTTTTTTGTGAGTTTATATATATATATATATATATATGTATATACATTTTTACATATACATATATTTATATGTTCAGAGACAGGTGATATACACATAGCCGAACCTAGCCAAGCCAATCCTAAATCAGAACTCCTAAAATTCTAGAATCCTTGCAGAAGAGCCTGGGTAACAGGAGATCTTGAATATCTGCAGACCCTGTGTCGCCGCAGACCCTGACCAATGCGTAGCAACAGAAGACCCTGCGAACCTGTCTAACACTACAGGATCGGAGACCAATCCTTTAACGACCTCTACCCACATACATATACACACATGTATACATTCGTGTGTGTATACTATATATATATATATATATATGCATACTCTGTGCATGATGTGTGTGTTTGTGTGCACAACAAAGCACATAAAAGCCTATTGAAATCTCAGACTGTCACAGTAGTAGGTATACCAGGTACACTGTTTCGAACAGCCATCGCCTTCCGTCTTCGCCACTCCAGCGCCGGGTCGTCTTTGCAGAAGTAGGAATCGGGTTTTAGCAATGAGAACTCCTCGGCACACGAAAGGCAGTAGGTCAGCGGTCCAGCTGCTGCTGTTGAGAAAACCGGTAAGTCTCAATGGCCTGCTTTCGTGGCACTGCAATGGAGCGTTGTGTTGGGCAGCATGCTCTGCGAGGCACATATGCCGAGTCAGAAGCTATCTCGCATCAAAGTCCCGAAAGTGAAGACCGGCGGCCATGTTCACACCACGAAGAGGCCCGAAGTCCTGATCCTCGGAGACAAAGAGCTGCACACAGACTGGCACAGTACAATCGTAAATCAACATCGAACGCGCCGTGGGCTTTGCCATGGAACAAGCACATGCATGCATTCATTGCGAGTGAGCAGATGTGTGTAGAACCTGTATGATGTGTAGCACGTCCTCTGCATCCAAGCGCTCACTACGTTTGCTTGAAGCTGAACGCAGTTTCACACATGGACACACCCTGTTGGCCCTCTAATTCCGAAAGTAGATGACAAACGGCCAGCCAAACTCGCACTTGTCCCGGTGTTCTGTGTGTTTCAGTGACACATAAGATACATAGCAGCATGCACCACTACAGTCATCTTACTGGAACTAGGTGAATCAATCCCCTCCACACTTCCCTCCCCCCTCTGTTCGATCCATGGGCCGTAACCACCTGACGCGCTAGCTTCACAAGCCGTGAGTGGCGGCGCTGGTGGCCGACAAGGACCACCACGCCCGCCGAGTCTGTGACACCTCATGATGGGGCTTGGGAGCCGTGATGGCAGCTCTGTCTGGGGTTCCGGACATGTGACCTCTCGCCAACTTGCAAACCCTGTGTGTTCTTGTCGCAGACATGGGCGTTTGTGCTTTCGCCGCGCCGTCCGCAACGAACGCCTTAAGCCTTCCAAGTACCTGCTACACTTCCGAATTCCGAAACTAAAACATTGAAAGGAGAGAAATACAGCCAGTTTGAAAGCATTAAGCTCTACGCTTTTCTACCTCAACATGTAGCAACCCCAAGATCACGGAAAGAAGTAGGCCTGGCACAAACACAAAGCCAAGCTGCTGAGAAGCTCTGCTGCCTCGAGTGGACAGCTATGCCACTTCTGAAACGCATAAACTGTACATGAACGCAAGCCAGCCTGAACATGAGTGCTTCTTCTAACATTTACGGGTATGCGTGTGATGCCTGCGACCAGACGACACCACAGCCGCTGTTCTGTTACGTCTACGTAGCTGTCTCTACATCTGCATTCTGCAGGCTTTGCACGGTTGCATGTCATTATTCGGAGTTCCACTCGTTCTCATGGCAGGGTGTGTCATCATCCGACTGAATCGCTGTCATTCACATCTACAGTACAACCGTAAACTGCCAGTGCTGCACAATCTCCGGACTGCCTCTCCCGGAGTTTTTGGAAACGAAACCGATTCGCACGACGGGCCTACCATGTTCATGAAACACATGCAACCAGTAGTTCGTGTGGTGTGGCCCATGCTGTTTGGCTAAACTGCGAAAGAGCAACATGATAGGGGCTACCAGCTAATGAAAGATGAAACTTGCCAAGGAAACGAGCAATGAACGGATCTGCCACTTGAGCTCCCTGTTCTAAGGGTGCTCAGGAAGGAAACTCCTCTCAAAGGAGGCGCCTTATGGGGAACAGCCATCACGCCTTCACTCGGGGCTATACTGTATAGTCCTCATGTCAGTGAGGCTGCTGCAACCGGCCACACCCTCCCATCCCCATCAACCCATTGCGATCGAGTTTGCGCTCTGAAGGTCGTGGCAAATGGGCTTCTCGATCAGTAGTGCTTTCAAGGTGCCACCTGCAGGGTCTAGGGCTTCATAGTCCAGGTACTAAGGCTGACAATTCGAGGCGCTGCGGGACCTAGAGGCCTCAGGCACGCCAGGACAATGTTTGATAAGGTAGTCGCGGCAATGCCGGATCGGATACGGATATGACGTAACAAACCCAAAGAGCCAAGCACGTGGTCAAAACAGAGACGTAGCCTGTAAAACTGAAGCAAATTCAGACCGTGAATGCAGTGGCCAGGCCAGACATGGGAGAAAAATCAACACCCAACGTCTGTCCATCCCTCCGTTGGCTTGAGCAAGCGCCACGCGACGCCCAGCCTCATATTAAGAATGCTCGTTCCCACCGCCTTGACCACTACCATGACCCGCTGCTATCAGCGCTTCGTGTAAGACTGGAATAAACTTGGTGGCTGTGCTGGAATTTAATAAGGGAGGTGGATTCATTCGACCTCGGGGTCAGTTCTCACTGTGGTGTCATGATCGTGATGTCCATTCCTGCTTTGCGAGGCATCACCCGATCATGGCAATGCGGCATTTTTTCCGGCCTTGTTCGGATTCGTCGTAACGTTTCCCCCACACCCCCCACCCGCCCCCGGCCCCGCGCGCCCAATGATGGCAAGTTATTCTGGGGCTATGTTTTGTGACTGTGAGGCAAAGATTACTTGAAATTATTGAGTTATCCTTCGTCTGAGCGCAGCAGCAAGAGCCACTGGGACCAAACTTTCAATAGATCTGCTGCCAGTGTGTAACTTGCGTTGGAGAGGATGGGAGCACGGCATGGGGGGCAGGAACGATACAGGCGAGAGGCTGGGGGAGCCAAGGGGCCGTTTGGGTTGCAGGGGATGTAGCTTTGACAGCATGCGTTTCGGACCTATTGCAAGATTCACAGATAGCCGTGTCAAATGCATCGCCTCTGAAACTGAAATGAATCGCACAGGCCATGCAGCTAAAGTGCAAGTCTTCCTGATTTCGTTCATAAGACTACACATGAGACTATTTAATTGTTGCTCTGCTGGCGACTGCACTGCAGTCGGAAAGAAATCTTGCATCAAGTTGTTCAGGCTTTAAGCTCTAGGCTCCAGTCCTGCACGACCGTCTGCCAAGCTGAACTCTGCTTCTCGGGGTGCTACGCTACAGTTCAGGGTGCAGTCTGCGCGGCATGAAGCAGAAGATCCCGTCAGTATCCTGTTTCCAAACAATCTCAAGGTCCACGAGACCCACTGCCCCACTGTAAAATCCGAAACCTTAAACCACTTGTTAGTGTGCTGTTACAAGCAACACAGGCATGTCTACGCATATATACACACGTACATACGTACATACATACATACATACATACATACATACATACATACATGCACCAATACATACATACATACATACATACATACATACATACATACATACATACATAGATACATAGGTACATACATACATGCTCACATACACACAAATTCATTCATACATATGTAACCATATGTATGTACATACGTACATGCTTACTGCACACAAGCATACATGCATACGTACATACATACACACGAAGCCATCAACCTTAACCTGTGCATGTACCGACATGCGCATACATGGGAGTATTATATTATATATATATGAACACACTTGAACACACATACAAAAACACATGCATGCAAACATTAATATGAAATACTCGCTATACACATAGACATCGAATGAATGAAGCTAGTAAGGCATATAGGCATCAGCAGGCATACTCATGAACCTAAGCTTTATCATATCTCCCCGAGCCTCGGCCTTCTTCCCTGCGAAGCTTTGCTCCTTCGATGCAGGCCTCTCTTCGAGAAATGAGATCAACCCTAGGTGGTTGATGCTATTGTACCCGGCCTGCTCTCGTCACTGTGTGGTACAACTTTAACTCTCTCAGCACATGCACCTCAAAGCAGCAGTTCTGTGCTGGGCCCAAGAAGCCGCCTGCGTTAGCGCCAAGTGGAGGTGAGTGGGCGCGGCGATGACGACTCCGTCAAGCGCCTCCTGGCGCGCCATCTCCTGTCGTGGACATCAGTCAGGGGACAGGCTTGTGCACTGGAGCGTTGGTGCGGGGCTATGACTGGAGCTTAGAATGGGTTGGTTGAGCGGTCGTGATCTGTCTGGCAGCACAGCCCACGTCCCAAAACGCATTCCTCAAGCCAGAGGCGCTCTATATAGAATCTAGAAGCAAAAGTCGTCACCCGGCGACTACGAAATCGACACGTGTAGTAGTAGTACTATAGTACAAACAGCTGATGCTGCTTTCGGTACAATGAGCTTACACACGTATACGCAGACATATATACAGATTCACCCATACACAGAGTTGCACACATATACATGCATACACAAGTACATAGACATACACATGCATGCATATATATATATATATGTGAGTGCAGGCATGTATACATACATACATATATATATATATACATATATGTATGCAGGAATATGGATATATGTATGCATATTCTGTATGTGCCCGTGCGAAAGCATGTACGAATAAATAGACAGACACATAGACATGTACATATACAACTACGAGTGCATGTACATAGACAAAGACTTAGATGTATGCGTGTGCGCCCAGGTATGCGTATATGTATACATAAAAACATACTCTTGATGACCGTACATAGCATGCAACCATAGACCACGTGCCATGCTATACGGCACACACACACACACCTTGCAACGTAACCAGCATAAATTCAAATATCAAGTAGGTCAAAGTAGGTTTGGTCAAAAATGAAAATCAACTAAACTAGATGCTCAGTAATGGATTATAGTGGCATTGCGCTTATGTACCAAGTACATGCATGTATATACATGTATATATATATATATACACCATCATACATACACGAGTGTGTACATTTGTATATGTGTGTATATGTACACGCACACGTTCCCACCTTCGCGTCAATGTAAAGTGGCACTTGCAGCTGCTCGGCCAGGGCCGTATCATCTGCGCGCCGCTGGCAGATGCAGGCCAGCTCTACCTTCGAGTTGAGGGATAAGGAGGTTTTGCAGTCTCTGTAGGGCTTGCTGCAAGTGTCTAGGCTCTGGTCACAGGACCTGAGTTTGCTCCACAGGGGACTGAGCAGTGACTATGCCGCGTATGCTTCCTCTTCGCGCTTCGGTTCGGCTTTGGTTCCGCTTTGTGCCGGCTTGTTTCCGCGATGCAGCATCGACGGCTGGTTGAATGGACATGGCGGAGTGAAGACACACACACACATGACATGGTGTCCACGCTTAGAGGACATGCAAGTATATAACTTCTTGAATCAAGAGCAGTACGTCAGCTCCAAAAGTCAAGCACATGCAATTGAAACTAGTGTGCCCTCGGTCCTGAAACCCACCCTCTTCAAAGCTGGGGCCACCACGACAACCGCAACAACAGCTGTCAAAACTGCGGCCAACAAGAAAACCAAGTACATGCGACACAACGCGCAAGACGAAGAACAAAGCAAGTGATAACATTGCCACCCTGAGGCTGAGGGCTTAGGCTCACGGTGCAATTGAAAAGATGATAGACAAACCCCCGACCCCTGCCCCCTTCCAGCGACGAAGCACATCATCGTCTTCAGCCAAGCGCTTGAGAAGAAGACCTCAAAGGCTTGGTCTTGCCATGAGACCGTGCCAGGGCGGGTTCAACCTGAAGCTATGTGAAAATCCCTATATGTGTGATCGTGACATATGAACCATGTGCAAGCTCACTGCAAGGGACGGCGCAGTTCAGAGGCACTGATGAGAGGACACATGGCTGCTGAAAGGACAGGCACTCGAAAAGCTCAACGCCCACAGTATCTATAACCCGGCAACGGGAATGTATCCAGAACGACGACTACTATGACTTCTACGACTACTACGACGACGACGATGACTACTGCTACTACTACCACCGGCGTGTGAGTAGCGGTCGTAGTGTATGCAGTTGATGACTAGAACGTTATAGTGTTTTCTCGTACGGGATTTAAGGCGGAGGGGTCTGGGTTCTACTTTTACCTAAGCGTCAACCGAGGGCGACTGCACTGCCTGACACGGCTGCGAAAGCCCCAGCACTGCTCCCTCGAGCTTAAGCTTGAGGCGACGAGGCGCAGTGTGCACGGCCGACGAGTGGGCCGGCTCCCACCACACCCACACGGCATGGCATTGCCAGCAAAGCAATTGCAAGTGTAAGTAAGCTAAGACATGCGTGACACATGGTCACATGATTCTTCTACGACCAAGAACTATTTGCAGAACGTTGTTCTACCATTAGTATTGGGCATCAACGACCGCTTTAGATCTCCTTGCTGTTTTGGTGTTCGTTCATGGAAGCTGCTAAGCAAGCTGCAGTGGTGAAAGGAGTGGCAACGAGATCCGGGCATGGAAACTCTTTTATGAACCTTTATCTGAATCAGTGCGCCTCTGCAGCATGAAAGCTACTCCACGAGGCAATTCAGCACGAGGCTGGGTATTTAAAGCGCAGCAGTTGAAGAGACCCTCGACAGACCCTGAATTTTGCTGCAAGTCTTTGTGAAGTCACAGATTCCGTGCCCCTTGCAGCTCCTCCGTCTCACCCTCAATGTGTACCTGGGCGGAGTAGTAGTAGTAGACGTGAACCACGCCCGGACCGTGTAACCCTAAACCCTAATCAATCCCCTTCAACACTTAACAACCCTCAACCCCTAAGCCCTGAACCCCTGAACCTGAATATCCGTAAACCCTACCCTAAACCCAAATCCCTGAACCCAAACCCCTCAACCCCGAAACCCTATAAACCCTGAAGCGATGTGCGCGCAGGGCGCGCGTAACTGTAACCCCTAAAACCCTAAGCCCTGAACCCGAAACTTTAAATCCAAAGCCCTAACAGCCCTAAACCCTAAACCCAATGCCCCTTCTCCCTAGTTTAATCCCTGAACCCATAAACCCTACAACCCTAAGCCCTGAAACCTACACCCAAAACCCAAACCCTTAAACCCTGAACCGATGTGCGCGCCCGGCATGCGCAACCTTAAACCCTAATCCCTGATTAAAACCCTGAATCTATAAACCCTACAACCCCATAAGCCCTGAATCGCCCCTAAAACCTACTCTACCCTCCCGTACCCTAAACGCGGGATTTTGGGATCGGAGGGGGGGGGGGGGTTCGCAATCTTCAAGTGCTGCAAGTGGTCCAGGGATGGCAAGATTACCAAGATGACACCCCCCGCCCCCCGCTCCCCCAAAAACCAACCTGAAAAAGCAAGACCACACAAATGACAAAGATTACCTAAATGACGCTCCACCCCTGCGCCAGTAAGAGGACCAAGATGACGGTAATTTTGACCCCCACCAACATGACCAAAATGAACAAGATTACCAAAATGAGGTTTAACGTTAGCAGTTTCCGATTCCCAGCACAATGTAGCAGTAGCAGTAGCAGCAGCAGTAGTAACAGTAGCAGTAGCAGTAGCAGTAGCAGTAGCAGTAGCAGTAGCAGTAGCAGTAGCAGTAGCAGTAGCAGTCGGAGTAGGAGTTGTAGTAGTAGGAGTAGTAGTAGTAGTAGTAGTAGTAGTAG
>CAJNDV010011112.1:327034-393008 GCA_905221635.1 Symbiodinium sp. CCMP2456
CGTAGTAGTCGTAGTAGTCGTAGTAGTAGTAGTAGTAGTAGTAGTAGTAGTAGTAGTAGTAGTAGTAGTAGTGTAGTAGTAGCAGCAGCAGCAGCAGCAGCAGCAGCAGTAGTAGTAGTAGTAGTAACTAGTAGTAATTAGTCGTAATTATTATACAATAGTTATTATTATTATTAATAGTAGTAGTAGTAGTAGTAGTAGTAGTAGCATGAGCCGTGGCAGTAGCAGTAGTTGTTTTTGTTGTTGCTGGTGTTGGCAGTGGTGTGCGGGTCAACTGTACTTTCGCCTAAAGAGTTTTATCGGTCGAAATCCCGCATGCAACAAAGAGCAGAAACAGCTTGCACTACGCCTGTAACTGGCAACAATGCTTCATCCATCTGTTCCGCACCGGACGGTCGCATGCTGATGCAATGTCTTCCCTTCTCGATTCGAGGTCTGGACATGCTGCGGCATTGCTGCCTCTTCATCTGTTTGCCACTTGTCGCCTGCAAAAGCACGGCACTTTGGCAACTGGGCGCTTGCGGCATCCGCTTCCCTTGAGGGCTTCCGGAATCTGGAATGCAGCATAGGCAGGAATTAGATCAGGGCTCTGAGCGCATACGCGCTTCCCGTAAAGCTGCCAACATGAGCAAGGGCGTGCCGATATCTCGGCCACGGATGAAGATCTTGCAGCCGGTCGTGTCCTTCTGCAGTCAGATTCACAGATGCGAATGGCGACACAAAGTCCAAATCGAAGCCGAATAGTAAGTCTTGGCACACTGGCACACCTTCCTAGTTATTCCCGTACACAGGCAGAAGATCTCCAAAGACAAGCTTTGCCGGCAAAAGGGATAAGTCGTTGTGTTAGCTGTATAGCAAACCATTGGAAGAGAGCAATCAAGGCCCAGTGCCCGAAATACGCCTGAATGTGCTCCCAGGTCCTGTAGCCTCTTGTGGTTGACACCACGAGGTCCGATAATGACGCCCATGAAAGGGGCCTGCACAAACAAGTCATTAGCCGCAAGTCTTGCCCACGCACGAACGAATCTACTGCATCCTGCTGACGGCAAAATCGCAACGAAAGCAGCCGCAACGTTGAGCTCAGCTCTCGCTAAGGTATCCCTTCGGCCCAGCATGAGGGCAGGAAGCAACAAGCCAACTGGCCTGAGGAAACTTCTCCTGGGATGAAGGATCTGTGTCGCGACCGGTGTGTATCTCATGCAGCTCCCGAGATGAGTCTAACGTACGTCAGCCAGACTGACGAGAAAGCCGACAAATAATTTACGCCACAACCTGGAGCTTCGGCCTTGTATGATTTACGTCTTGCTTCCCTCAACTCCTGAACTCTACACAGCCTTAGATCCTGCTACTAGTATCAGAGCGCAAACTTGGAATAAATCTCTCTGCGGCTCGATGGGGATGATGATCTTCTTCATCAACTTCGCAGGTTTCCAATCAACAGGCGGCAGGTAGCCGTCCACATGTTTGATCATGTACCTGAGACTCGAGGCTTCATCAAAATGCAAGACCTGTGCTCTAGTCCACAAAGGAAGTGGGAGGGTCGTGTTAATCGTCGCCACCCCATGACGATGACCTTCGTACTCTTACATGAGCTACATGCGAGGGGGAGGAGGTGGAGCACCGATGTCCGCTTCAATCGACAATAAGACAGTAAATATGCCTGACATTTTTGGAGCTGGCCAATGCTGCTGGTCAGGAGGTCACGGAATTTTCAGCCCTCGGCCCAAGTGCTTCTTGCTGGGGCAGCGGCCGAATCAGTCTGTTGTACTCGGCTGTCATGCCTTTCCTGCTTCAGTTAAGCGCTTTGAGGTTGAGTGACCGTGAGTGAGTGAGTGTGTGTGTGAGTGTGAGTGTGAGTGTGAGTGTGAGTGTGAGTGTGAGTGTGAGTGTGAGTGTGAGTGTGAGTGTCAGTGTGAGTATGTGTGTGTGTGTATTCGTGTGTACATGTGTATGTATGTGAAAATAGGAAAGTGAAAAGTGCATGTATGTATGTTTTGTATATATATATATATATACATATGTACATACATACTGCATATATACTGCATACATACTATACATACTACATACATACACCTATGTTTTCCCAATGGCGCAGTGCAACTAGCTTTACGAGCAATGTTTTGGCTATGGCCTTGCAGACTGTGGGCCGTGATGACTACACTAAGGGCAGGCGTCTTCCTGCCGTGTCTGGTCCCATGCAGCGGCATCTTTTTGGAGGGCTAGTTATCTCCACGGCAAGCAGGATGTCAAAAACAAAAAAAAAACATCCAATACCCATATACAATCCACATATAATTTGTCATTTCGGTGCATATTGGAAGGCATCTACATTGCCACTATGTTCATGTTGATCGGCTGTGATATGTCTGGTATATCTTTATCTGTGTCTGCGTGCGCTCAAACCAAGCTGTCGATCCAAATGAGTTGGAGCCTTCTTCCATACAGCACCAGCATACGGAAAAAAGATTCCGCTCCATCTTAGCATACAGAAGGATTCCATTCTATCTGCACTGTCCCTGTCATATATTGCGGCAGCTACCTATAGTGATAATTCTACTGAAGCTCACAGGATTCGAGATGCTTTGGTCTTGGGCACCAACTGACCCGCAACTAGTAAAGTCGAAGTCCGACAAGGATCAAAAAACCCAGCCCCTAGCACCTGATTCGGACATCCCGCGTGTTCAGGCGGTTGCCGCCCTTGTCGTACACAGGTGGCGGTGACGGCGGCCTGGGCTGATTGCAGCAGAAACAGATGCAGATGCACACACAACAGTCCACCCTTGCAAAGCAGAAAAAGTCAAAGAGCCCTGAGGTCTGACATGCGCTAACTTCAAGGCTCCGGCCGGATGTCTGGATCTACATCTTCGAGCTCGTGCGCCTCGGCTTGTGTTGGCTTCAAGTGTCTTGAAACTGGGCGAGCCGCTTATGTAGGTTACCAACCTGCGTGATGGCCTCCAGAGTTGCAGAAGAAACGATCACGTGCCCCAACTGCATCTTATACATCGCCAGAACGCCTGGAGTTCTATCAGTGATATCCTTCAAAAGTCTGCAGTTCCTATGTGGAGGGAACCGTCTCAGGGGCTGCTAGGCACAGTCGTCGCGTACATCAAAACAGCTCCTCTTAGATCTTAGGCTCCGCCGTACCAAGCAGCACATGGACCCCTTTTCGAATCCGAAGCTCCACAATCCTTGCCAGCCCTCATACTGTATGGGCCTGGATTTTTCTGTGGAGATCTTCTAACCGCTGTTCTCGGAGAAACTGGTCAATCTCCTGTGGCTGATTTTGCGGCTATTGGGATGAATGCTTTGGGTCGAGAAAGGACCGTGAACTGGCAAACGAGCGAGACTGGAGAATGTTGACAATGTTGCTATGGCAGTAGAGGTCGGCGCTGGTGGCTTTAAGAGATAGCAGCTTGGAAGCGTTCAGAGTCCAGATCTACAGCGAGTCGAAGAATCAGCTTCGAGGGATAGATAGATAGATAGATAGATAGATAGATATAATGCACGATTCGGATTTTCCTTTCAGGAAGACAACCGTTCTGAACGCAGCACGGAAGCTCAGCGATCGAGGCATCACATGGAAGGCTGAACTTTTTCGAGATTCGGTTCAAGTCCATCCGTGCGGTGGTCTCATTGGGGCTGAATCTCTATCGTTGTCGCAACCTCTGCTACCCATCCGAGATGCGAAGTCGTAAAAATGCATGGACACTACCTTCCTGGAAGCCCGCCATGCCTCGCCTAAATACACAGGCGGCCCACCTTTTCAGAGAGTCCCATTGGCAAATCCACATAGCTCAA
This sequence comes from Symbiodinium sp. CCMP2456, assembly GCA_905221635.1. NCBI lineage: Eukaryota > Dinophyceae > Suessiales > Symbiodiniaceae > Symbiodinium > Symbiodinium sp. CCMP2456. The sequence goes on from CAJNDV010011112.1 coordinate 330,836, forward strand.
TGGTTTGTACCTGGAGATAACTTTATGCTCAATTCGCTTAGCAATCGCAACCCTGTCCGGGCAGTATGTTCTATACTTGCTACTTGCATTCATTTACTTGCACCTCCAACCTACGTGGGTTCACGTTCCTACTGGAAGGGGGACATGACGGGTGCGAAGGATACACGAGCACGCAAGAGCCGATGCCCTGATTGCCAAGTACAGCCGCTGTAAACGTCTACCGCAAGCCAACACTGATCTGGCGCACGGCTTGTCGTCAGGCAGGCCCCATCGCTTGCCCTTCTTGGCTACCTGCATCTAGACAAGATGCCATCATGGATCATTATCAAGATCAGCCTAAGCTTCGATACAGCACCAAATTTGAACAGCAACAGGCGTGTAGGAATCATTTGCAATCATCTTACAATCGAAGGTCCAACATGCCCCGTCCGAAAATAGCTCCCCCGTGCAAGCTTGGAGATGGCATTCTGCAGGTTGGCCTTGCACTCCGACCATCTCGACCGTCGCTTGGGGCCGTCATCGAAGGCAGCGATTGTCTCCTGCCATCATGACATGCTTTCAGGAGGCTGAAGCTAGAATCTGCAGTCTGCATGTTGTGGACACTGTAGATTGCAAGTTGTGGCTGCCTTCTCTGAGCGCTACCCTAGCAAGAGTAAGGCACGGTGCATTGTGCCACAAAGCAGAAGCTCCTCATGTCTCACGCCAGCCAGCACAATGGCCGAGGTGAGGTCGGAGGCAACCTGTTCAGAAATGTGCTACCGGAGGAACCGCAAACAACAAATGCACAAGAAGATGACGAAGGTAGCGCCTGAAATGCATTCTACCGCTGACCGAAGCCGAAACATGATACGGAAAGTGCAGTTCCAATCCTATCAATGCATGTCAGGAGATCTCAGGAGCACAGAAATCGCAAAAGATCCCGAAAGCCATCAATCAAGGCAAGACGAGTTCTCAACACACGGAAGCAGGCAAACCAAAGCTGGACATGTAGATACATTTGCGTCTATGAGTGTGTAGAATATATACATATACATATATATATATATATGTATATATATATACATACATACATGTACACCGGTTGTATAACTGAGAATAGCTCTGCAATCACTTGCACTGCGTGTATGCACGAGCATGTGCAAGCCAAACTCTGCTGCGCGTGTACATTGGTATTTGTATGCAAACATACATGCATGCATACATACATACGTACATACATATTTACGTATTTACATACACACATAGACGTACAAACATATACCCATGCGAACCTACATACTTGCATACCTACCCACGTGCCTACGTGCCTACCTACCTACTATGCACGTACTTACATACATACATGCATACATACATACATACATGATACACATCCGCACACACTGCATAGCATTACATAGATATCAGACTAAACTTTGAATCTTTGTGTTACTTATTGTGTTCATTTGTTTGATTGACTTGTTGATCTGGCTTTTGCACATGCATGTCCATAGGTAAGCGTGTGTGTGTGTGTGTCCATGGCATGAGTGTATGTGTATGTATGTACGCACTTGTGTATGTACGGGTACTATGTATGTGCAGGCATCTATACATGCACTGATACCAACGTATGTACGTATGCATATACACGCATGTATGTACACGTATATCCGTATATGGAATCCACATAAGGATATGTACGTGTACCTGTGTATATGTGTCTAACTGTATATGTACATTATACCTATACGTATATCAATTTAGCCAGGCAGAGCAGGAGCGAGAGAGAGAGAGAGAGAGCAGGAGGCCAAACAACACATAAACACATAAATGCACTGCATGACGGAGTCTGTGCTGTCAGCGGATGGTGATCTCTGGTCGCAGCGCTTCAGGGTGAAAGCACAGCGGTGATTTCAGTATAGACAACGGGCTTGAAGCGCATGCGTCAGACAATACACCCTGGGTCAGCTATGCTGAGCTTTCGGCCATGTCATCTGGAAGGGCTGTCATCTCGACGTGACTATGTACACACCTCTCCCCACCTCATTCACGTCTCATGCAAAAACATGTGAACTCATCATTGCGTGGAAAGCATGTCAAGCTTCCTTTCAAGGCGGTATAACCGAAGACTGTGATCGCAGGCTCGAGAAACATGTTGTGGAGACAACAGGCAAAACTGGCACATCAAGGCCAACAGCTGGTGAAATGTGCGCAGCTTTCCTTCAGCACTTCTGAAACGCTGAGCCGAAGAGGTTCTACTGCGAATGCCGGTAAGAGGAGGAGGAGTAGTAGTAGCAGTAGCAGTGGTAGTTGTCGTCGTCGTCGCCACCGTGTAGCAGTAGAAGTGTTGCTGCCGCAGCAGAAGTCGCAGTTCTGGTACGAGTACTTCGGCCCCTGGAAAACGCAGGATTCTCTCCATCAGCAGTATTAGTTCGAGTACCCAAAAATGCCCTGAAAAGCATGCTGAGGTGGCGACCCTGGCCCTGTCTCTAAAACCTCGGCCGGCATTCAGGTCTTTACGCTTATGAGGATTGTGAACACTTTAGAGGTGGTGCACTATGGTGCAGACGCCCAAGGCTGTTGTGACCGTGCTGTGGTCAACAAACAGCAGGCTTCAACTGAAGCAATACCTTGATTTTGCGAGGATTTGTAATTACTCACTTTGGCGCTGTAAGACTGGCAAGAAAACTCAGAGCCTCACAAACAGCGGAAAAGAACACACGGAGGTCAGCAAAAGAATCATCACGACTGCCATCATGACCATGGCCATGGCTATGTCAAAAGCCTTCATCCTGAAGCTCAAGATCTTACCAAGGAGGCTTCACACTTGCTGTGGCCTCAGCGTGGAGGCGTCTAACGATGCTGCACATGAGACGCAAATCTACACGGACCCTGACCCTGAATCCCGAAGTAACTCCTGAAGCTTCCAAGCTCCCAGGCTGGGATCCTTAGCTTAGCTCTGCTTAGCTCCTGTGCGGAAGTGGGCGACCTGGGCTCCCTGCGGGCCGAGCGCTACGTGGGGACGCCCGTCACAGGGGGCGCCGTCTTTAGAGCCCAGAGCCCCACAATGCCAGCGGGTCCAAGCAACAAGTGAGTGAATGAGTGAGTAGGCGGCTCCTTCAGGGACAGAGTCTAGCCGCAGCCTACAGGTGGCTCCGAAACTGTCATAGCGCCACTAATAGACTTGGAGTTCCAGCCCGCAGAGCGCGCCGGGCTCCCACAACTTCATTAAGGGGCGTGATGGCGTTCCAGCAACAAAAGCAGATGGCAAAGCACGGGGCAAGCTGGCGCACCAGCCGCAACGATGCAAAGCCAACAATGCATCGGGCAAGCTGCCGCGACATCAACAAAGCAAAAGCAAAGCTGGCATTCAGGCGGAGCAAAAGCAAGAGCAGCACAAGAAAGCAAAAAGCAATAGCAGCAGTAAGAGCAAGAGCAAGAAAAACCAAGAACAGGAGAAATAGCAAAAGCAAAAGCTATGGCAAGAGCATGGGTAAGTACATAAAAGCCTCTCCCTTGGCGCGTGCTGCGCCGAGATATCAAAAGGATACCTGAAGGCTCCGAAGGAAGGTCTGCCTATGTAAGGTCACAGCCGTACAAACTGGAACTGCTGAGGCTGGAGCTGACGTTCCGAAAGATCTGTTGTGTCGGCTGTGCATTGTGTGACTCGACTCAATCAAGGCACGGAGGGGGGAAGGCTGGGTAGTCGGTTTGCCCCGCGACTTGCCCACAAGATATAATAGTAAAAGTCCTGGCCATGCAACCATCACTATCCGACAAACCGTCCAACAGATTGTTGTGACAAACTTGGGCGGCTAGGGGCCGTCCCGTCCTAACTCCGCTCTGAAACGACATTTCAGTTGGGATGCCTGATCTAGCTCGCAATCCCAACTCCCATGAAGCTACCGCGCAAGACCCTGGCGGGCGATATCTCATATAGGTTTGAAACATGCGCCATGTTGGACTAGGCTTCGCAAACATTGCATCTGTTCGCGCGCGAGCTTTCACGAGACAGGGTCTTGTAAGTTCTAAACCCCACACAGCTTCTTCGAAATCGAATCTAACGTGACGCTAGCACATCTCCTTTTTCTCAAAGCCTAGACCCAGGGGCGCTCTGAGGCGTTCCGGACTCCGGACCTGAAATTCAGAAACCCGAGATGTGACTTCATTCAGCCTGAACGGCAATATCAGGCTGCCAAGTTGTTCTTGCAGCATAAGGCTGAGTACGGATTCTCGGAAAGTAAAGCTTCATGCTCCGCAGTGCTCCGCAAAATGCATCTGCTTGAACCCTTGGTTTGCACCGGTGTTTATGACAGTTTGTAGGGCACCTTTCGAGCTAGCCGCTAGCAATGAAAGATGCAGCGCCGCATGAAACTCTGCGACATCCGGATAAATTCACTGAGAATGCAATTGAGGCTGCAAGGCCACAAGAGTTTTCATCATGCAATAACCTCGATATGTTGATGAGTGAGAAGTAGTTGTCGCCACCGTCCCTCCGCCCTCACCCCGCCCTTCCAAATCCATCACAGCCGCTGCAGCCCCACCAGTCCATGCCCACACATCCTCACGCATCTGCTTGAGCCTCGAGGGTGCTGATTGTAGGACGTTGCATATGGCGATCCCTCCCTCGCGGGTATTGCCAGCTCCTCGTGGAAAGCTTGACCTGCCGGCATCTCGCCATGCCGCCCGCCGCACGCCCCCGTCCTCAGCCCTCAGCCTCACTGTCCACGAAGTCTGACACTTTCGGAAGCAATGCCTGTGCCCAAAGCACATGTGCACGCGCGCGCGCGCGCTTGCCTTCTGAAAGTCGTGGGCTCGAGCAGTGTCAGGCTTCGCGGCAGTCCATGCACGCCCGAGCAGCAGGCTGGACGTTCCACACCCAAAGAGGGGCAGGAACTGGCAGGAACGTGGTGACTAGGACTTTGCCGCGCCATATCCGCAACAGGCCACCGGGCATATGACCATGAGACGTCTGCAGTTTGCTTGATGCAAACGGCCTGAAAGGTCTCATGATCAGAGCAGACAGTCTGCTACACAGCAAAAACTGACGCGGCCGCCACAAGAAGCCTGTAAACAGTTTTTCCGTATTGTGGAGACTGTCCATGCCGATCACGCCACAGATGGACGCCCCTACCCCCCAGCTGCATTGCCATCATCACCTGCCCCCAAGAACCAATGCAAAAGCCACCTCGAAGACAAAACTGCACCCGAATTCCAAGAAAAAACGGGAAAGGAACGTAACAAACACATTATAAATACAGATGCGAAAGACACTACAATGTGCAACTACTGGAGTTATTAATTCGAGTCTTTACAGCACGCCGGTAACACTGCCAGATAAAGTAAGAGATACCAAAGCCACCTTGCAAACCGTCTACACTACAGTAGAACACGATTTTTGGCACAGCACAGGCCTGAAATCCACACACCCTTCGCGGAGGCAGATGCGCCCACCCGCAGCAACCACGGCAGCACCAGCAACGGCAACAGCAACAGCAGCAACGTCGACAAATTCACCACCACCGAAAACACCACCCAACACCAGCACCACCACCCCCACCAACAACAAAACCTGACGACCAACGCTACATGATACAGCTATGGCTGTTCCACCGCAGCCGCAGCGACAGCAGCAGCAAATGACGCTTCCATGACTACCCCTGCCATCAATAGCACGACCTCCATTAGCTCCAGTGAAGGAAGTCGCAATGCAAAATCTCCCGCATGAGATGGTGGACTGGCAAGACTGTTTTGCTCAGCGCCTTGAGTGCATGCCGTTTTATGCGGCCTCGTGGCACGAAACGCCCTTGGGCAAAACCAGCAAAAACGTGAAACTGCGCCCTCTAACATCGTCCTTTTTGCACCAAACCCGCTGCCCTCCAGCTTCTCAGAGGACTACGAGACATGAGTTGGCTGCTGATCACCATCCAGCTGGCAGACCTGGGCAGGCTTGCTCTTCCTCGTGGGACTCTGTGTTGGATAAGGGCAATGACGGTGCTTATGGAAGTGCTCTTAGGCCAGGATAGTCTAGGCACTCTAGGCAGGCCAGCCCTGCTGACCCGAAAATCCGGACCGCGACACGGTAGAGCAGTGCATTGTCGTCTACACCACTGTCTGTATTCGGATGTTGCCGGCATGGCTCCTGTCAGGCCTCATGATGGGATAGAATCAATTGAATTAACCCACATTTCTGTCCTGCAGATATTTGCAAAGTGCTTGCCTCGGCAATGGGTGAGGCTTTTCCTTAATGCAACCGTAAACCAAATCTAAATGTAAACTCAATGCTCGGCTTTTGAACTCACGTGTGCTGCTAGATTTCCGATGCTACCTTTCCTGGGTTGAACGGTCAGCGCAACATGATCCAAGGGACTTTCAAGGGTTACCTCACTCCGAACAGAAACCCCAGCCGTCTTGTAACAATGCCTCGAGGCCTCAAAGGCAAACCCGGATGATTAAGATGAACAACCTGGCCTGCCGTGCATGCCCCCAGAGTCCCCAGCATCGCCGGGCACCGACCCACCATCCGCAGAGCGGGTAGGGCTCAGGGCGTTTGGTGCCTGGCACATACCCGTCGGTGGGTGTAAGGAGCTGTCTTACGTCTGGAAAATCTCTGTTGTAACCGGACACCCTGAGATGGACGCACGTAGATATCCAAATCCAAGACCAGGAGCTTGAAGACTGCTGAAGCAATTGGCCAGAAAAGTTTGGGGTCAATAGCCCTGTTACCTGGGATTGTGCCGAAGCTCAGTGCTGTTGTTTCGGGAGTTTGCTGTCCACTTGAAAAGCAGAGTTCGGTGAGGAGAGAAAAAATGCATGTCCCATGTATGCTCCGTTCTGCTCCCGGCATATCATGACACAGGCCTGCCGGCTCTGATTCAGTCCCCTTTTGGCTGTCTATCGCGTGCCACTCCGGAAACCTAGCGCCGATGTAGCCTCTGTTCCCAGCCCTTCATAAGTCCAAGTCCTAAATGAAAGCACCACTCAAAAAGTGCTGAACTTGAGGCCTCAGAAAATGCAAAACGCATCCAACCCGCGTGAGGCATACCCTCAAGTCACGAGAGAAAAAAGCTTGATACCCCAAGTTGAAGCACCTCTCCGGGCTCAGGATGAAGGGAGAGGCGCCCCTGTCGACCGGGCATCAGCTACTATGGCAAGTTACCTTCGATGCATGGTGCAGCACGGTACTTACGATGCACATCAATGCACACGTTATTTTGGATACTTGCATGTGCAGACTACATACCACACATCATGTAGTACAGTATGTGGACGGCCGCGATAGCCACCGTCACATGCCGAATACGTGTCATGCTTCAGCTCTGAGTGCCCTTTAGCAGGACCAGTGACCAGCGCAGTCTCAAACAGGTGGTTTGGGGGGGGTTTTGTAGCAGGATTTTGCTCTGGCTGGCGTCGACAGGCTCCCCGCGGCGCCTTGGTCTCGTTGATGGACGTGAAACTGCTGTTCCGATCGTCGTACACTTCCTGATCAGCTGCTATGTAGCATAAAAGAGCTGCGTGGGCCTGAAAAAAGGCTCCATGTCTCCAACACTTTTGTCAGATCTGCCACTGTCGGCTGGGCTTTCTCAAGCCCTCTGGCGCCTACGTTCAAAGATGACATGTAGCATGAAAGTCCTTGGACAGCCACATCCGTGCCTTGGTCTTGCAGGACAGGCTCCGCTCATTCCAACCAACGGCAAAACGAGTATGGAAGCTTGAACTGCAATGGTCCAAGGCCCGCGCTGCCACGACGCTCCCTATAAGTGAGAAAAACAATATCACCGACCTGAGCGCGATGTGTCGCAGCGAGTTTCCATCGTTGCCATGCATGCACGTGTGCATGTGTCCTCACACAGGCATGCATACGAACAGACACATGTGCATGTATGTGTGTATGTATGTACGCACCCATGCATGCATGCGTATATATAGATAGTATCGATAACAATTATTGTGATTGCTATTGTGAGTAGTAGAGTAATAGTGCTATTTTTGGTATTTGTCTCTATTATGGTTATTACAAATGTTATCACTACTGTTACTAACAGGGCCACGGGTGTTATTGGACTTAGCAGAGAGTTAGTTGTAAGTTAAGGAAGTTAGAAGGAACTTATTTTGCAACCAAATTTTTTTCCGGATAACTCCCGGATAACTTCCGGATAAGTTTTTTGGTTTCGTAATCAACAAATTTTTGAAAATGCTCGACAAGCAATATTTCTCGCAGTTGTGCTGATTTTATATATATATATATATATTGTAACTGCGGCTCGACCGCCACAACTTGCCGCGCACGTTTGTTCGGGGTGAGACTCTGTGAGACAGTGCTTGCGGCTCAACCGTAGTTTTGTACACGGATAACTTCCGGATAACTTTCGGCCGGTTTTTGTGTGAAATCTGCTACACAAAAAAACCACCGGAAGTTAGTAAGTTCCATAAGAACTTAGTAAGTTCAGATAGCTATATAAGAAGTTAACCCAAGGTATAACTTTGTTGACCCAGGTTAGAACATAAGTTGACACAGGTTACAAGTCGGGTTAACAAAGCGCGGCCCTGTTAGTATTACTATATTACTACTCTGTTACTACTTCTAGTATTAGTTCTATCTTTGTTGTTAATTCAATTCCTACTCTTATGATGAATAATACTACCATTACTATTATCACTATTGTACATGCGTAATTCAACGCAGATGCCTATCTAGATATCTGTGAACGTGCGACAATATTAGGACACCTCGGCAAAGACAACACGAAGAGTCACATGTTCGCTTGCATTTCACAAAGAAGGCGCCTGAGTTTATGTGTAATTAAATATTCGTACAACTAAGCTTACAGAAACACACATGCACAAACACACGCACACACACACATGTATGTGTGTGTATAATGTATAAGTGTATAAATATGTGTATGTGTATATACATATATATATATATATATGTCCATGTATATACATCCTGTAATGATATATATATATATATGTATGTATGTATGTATGTATGTATGTATGCGTGTATGTATGCAGGCTAAGAGAAAACAAGACAGAGCGACAGAGAGTGACGATTGGACAGTAAATCTCTGCGGAGCAAACACTACACTAGGACCAGTTTACCAGGCACTGCATGAGGTCCTGCGACGCTGATAAAAGCCCCTGCTTCTCCGTTTCACTCAGCCGTGGACACCAGCGCCAGTACGGGCATGGCGAGGCCGCAGACTCCTTGTCCAGTTTATCGGCTGCATACTTGTGTGTGTGTGTGTGCGTTCGTTTGTGTGTGAGATCACATAGTTGAACATTACACATGTATACACACACCCATGCATCCATGCGCACTTTTTGACATGCATACCCATGTGTATGCACACACATGGGTATGCATATGCAAACAGATTGAAATAAAGATAGATCGATCGACAGATAGATAGATACACAGATAGACACGGGCAAAGACTGTTCAACAGGCTGTGGAGTGTTGCTCAACCTGCTTTGGTGCATCTTTTCCAAACAACCCACTTGTTACCCGTGGAATGCCATACCCGAGTAATTTCGCAATCGGGGCGCGTTTTGACATGTGTCAGAAAAAAACTTGTTGCATTTCTACTCGTCCGAGCATTTGCCCGCTGATTCTGCCCCACATTACCTGAAATCGCGGTTGCCGCCGCTGTCTTTCTGCTTGATGGCTGTTGGTAATTTTGTTGCGTTCATTCGTTGTGGCACGTCTGATTATCTGCTCAGTAGCAGTTCCATGATTGCCAAATCAGTGCTAAGCTACCGGTGCCGTTCCAATGCTCCCTGCCTGGTTCTAGTGGCACTGTCTGCCCTATTGCGACTGCATTGTCGACAGCTTGCTTTAGCATGGAGCACCGGATACCTCTGGTGCAAGGTCCACTTGTGTTGGAAAACTGGAGGTTTCAGTTCGGAATTCCTTGAGCACAGGTTTGCGCTGAAGACAAATGAATATGGCTGGAGACTCACGGCTGAGTGCACCGCTCTCACTACACCGCCAGCATTGCCGTAGGACCAACAGCTCATAGAAGAAACGGAAAGAAAACCGTGGGGATCCGTGGGGCGCAGCACCCGAACACCCGAAAATGTGCATTCTCTGGCTCGTTACCAGTGTTTTCGCCCAAGACCCTAAAGCCCTAAAGCCCTAAAGATGCCGAACGCCCAAAGGCGCTTGGAGCAATCCGAGGCGGAAGCCGATGTTAATCTGAGCGGAGACCTGGCACTGCGAGCCCCTTTCCGGGAGGTGCGAAGGCTTTGGGTGATGCTGAAACTTTGGCGTTTGAGGTTGTAGGGTATCGGCTTTTTCTAGCCGCCGAGAGGTTTCTATGGGGGGTTTGTAGTCTGAGAAAGATTGTAGCCATGCCAAGGAGTGCTATGTCATGCGTACCGTCATAAGGTTAAGGCCACTTAGAGCTCAGAGTCAGAGCTGACCGTTCAAGCTAGCGTGTTTGTCGAGCTCGGGTCCAAATAATGGTAAGACTATCCCATCCTGCAGTGGAAGTGATAGTTTCAACAGACAGTCCTCTTTCATCCTTCATCTAGGAATCACCGAACACACCCAGAGTAATCTCCAGTATCACGCTGCCATCACGCTTGATTACCGCGAAGCTGCACGGGGACGAAAGGGAACCATGTCGATCATCCTGCCCACGGCAGCACACATGACAATGAGAGGTCTTCCGGTTGCGCGGTACGTGCGGTAGGCTGCAACAAAACGCGGAGGTCGACCCCGCCCGCCAGTCTCAACTTCAGCTTCGAAGCTTGACCAAGCAGGCAGGGGCGGCAAGCGATTTCTGTGTATCCGTGTCATGAAACTTAAATTTGTTTTGGAGGGCTCACAGATGCGTTGAAGTTTTTGGATCTGGCGCCCCTTCTCACTGCACTGACCGTGCACATCTGCAGCTTTAACGTTTAGAGTTAATAAGTCGCCGATGGCAACCAAACGCTGGCCGAGCGACTCCAGGCAAGTAGACAAACTTCGGATAGCACCTCAGACTGGAGCACTAGATGCACACGACTTTCATAGCCAAATTCTCCGCGCACCTTCGTCGCTACTATTCGCTACTGACGACTCCTGTGCCGCTGCGTTCGCAGCCCCTTGAGTGCACAACCTCTGGACCCCCGACGAAAGCGAACTCAGGTCGGCACTGTTCGAACCAGCTGCAAGGGCACCCCGCCTTTCTCAGACTCTGCAAAGGTTTACAAATACTACAGGTTGGAAGCGGTTGAAGATCTTATGGTTCACATTTAAGCTTTTGCTTTGTCTCACGCGCAGAAGGCAAGATGACATTTCGATGCAGTTCCATATCCCGGCATGTTCAGGGCAATTGGACATGAGGAATAGAAGTGACTGTGGGAATCCTCTGTTCAATACTTGTAGCAAGACCAATGCCACTTGAGGCCTTCAAATCCAGCTGACTCCTCCCACATGACGATCCAGGCAGTGTCCGAAAACGCCGATAATGAGCCACAGCCCCCATGAGCTTTGCTGAGACAGGAACAGCTGAGCAGTTTTATGCGAGGCAGAGTCCCCGGCATGGCATCCCATGCGCTCGCCCGCTTCGAAGAGGCAGCCGTCGGTGCTGCCGCGCCTGGGCAGAAACTAAGCCTGTCACAACCCGCAGGAGTCGTGTTGGCAGCTGGGGCTCGAAGTGGTTTCAAATTCTGGGCAGTCCACAGTTGGGGGACTAATGGCTTCAGACAACAGACAACACTGGTTTCAAGCTATGGCAGATCAAAATGCAGGCAGTGTAACGAGCCTACCACACCAGTGGCTCTGTGCCAGACGAAATGAGCTTCGGAGAATCAATGTTCAACCAGCTTTGGCCCCGGGCATGCGTGTCACTTCCACAGCAGTGTGTGGGAGATGCGGATCTGTATCCTCATGGCCACCTCCACTGAATGGATCCAAAACTCTCGCATTTCTGCATTGCCAGCTCGAAAGTCGCTCCCATGGCAGGCAGCAGAAGCAACGCAGACTCGACACGACTCCGTGAAAACAAAGCAATAGAAATCAGTGGAACGAGAAAGATGGCATGCACCAGTTGTACTACTCAGGCAGCCGGCCATGTCATCATGCTGAAGTGGCTCGCGCAGACGCTTGACGCTGCAACACGCGCTAACGCCATTGGCTGAGCGATAAGTTGCCAACCTTTGGATGCAGCTGACTCGTGAGCTGTCTTGCCTGAATGCTTGCGACACAAACAAGCTAAGGTCGCAATGCTTGCTGCAGGTTTGAAACTCGGGAATTGAGGTCGATCTCCGGTACCAGAGATGCACGAAGCAACCCTGTGGCAGCTAAGTGAAGACGAATGGCGATGCGTCGTGAATCAGATCTCTGGTCTTTTGTGACTGTTGCTGCAAAATGGCTCCCCTGCCGCTAGCGGCTTGAGATACGTATACAATGCTGAGCTTCATCTGCGTCATCGCGCATCCAAGGACACACCAAGACGAAACATTAGCTGATGCAGAATATGTATGGGCCGCCGCATTACCGGAGACAGACCTCTCCCGCAATCCGAAACCGTTCCGGGTGCACTGCTCTCCACCCTCTTGGCCCGGCCCACCTGATAATGCACCACGGCACCAGTCTCTTTGGGCAGAACGAAGTGGCACATCATCAGTTTGTCTAGAAGCCAAGGGTTCAGACTCGTCCCAATCACAGCGGCAAATGCCAACTCGCAAGATCTTGCAAGGATAGGGAAAAGGGCTCTGCGGCATACGAAGTAGCAGGGCAAGGCCATGAGGTTGTGCCAAACTGCGGTTCCCGCTGGGATACTTGTCATAAGAGCATTTGCCGTGACAGGAACCCTGTCAGCTGAGCTACCCAGACCCTAAGCGAGCTACTGGTAGCGTAGTGCACCTCGCATCCTGCAGGCCGATCGGTACAACGGTACACCATGCAAAAAGACCCCGAGCCTCCGAAGTCTCCAGGGCGACGCTGTGGTCGTGACCTGCCACCTGTTGCAAGCAAATGTGGTGCAGGGCCGTGGCATTCAGTCTAGTGCGTAGGTTGCTTCAACTGACTCCTTCCTTTGCTTCTGATCATTCATGAGCAGACATTCCTCTACGTCAAGTTGCAGCTCCGCATATCGCGTGCGAGTGCTGAGAGCAGCCACCCGGCTCGAGGACACGAGGGAAGCGCAGCTGAGCCTCAAAGTGCAATTGAGCAGGCGTTACATAGCAGCTTAGGAGCTTGGCACCCAGGCCCATCTGCATTGGAGACCAAAAAGCGCAAGTCTCGAACCCCAATGCAATGCTTAAGGCATGACTGACAAGATAGTGTCTGGACGATACATAACTCTTGCCCACTCAACTGGAAAGCGAATCCGGCCCGCTCCTTCTAATCACAGTGATGCTCTTCTTATTTCATCCGGACTAAACAACTTCCTGAGTGGCCGGCAGCAGAACTGCTCGAGCCGTCACCATGGCAATGGCTCTGGGCAGGGGATCTAAAGGGGAGTCTGGAGTGTTTGGACTAGAGAGCAGCTCAAGTACAGAGTCTAAAGGGGCTAGGGTTCATGAGCCTTTCATGAGCCTCCTATATCCATATATATATATATATATATATCAGAGTCCACAAAGAACAAGGAGCCGGCGACTCCGAGGCCCTGAGACCCTACTAGCAAAACGCCGATGACCCTACAGGGGCCCTAATAAGGCCCTAAACAGACCATGGATTAGCAGTTGGCCGGGGGAGGCCTCGGTTTCTCAGGCCACGAACTCTGAGCCAAAGCAAATTCGTTCCACTCTGCCTTTCGAGCGCCCTGAAAAGGGCTTCAGGGCTTGGGGGGAGCTTTGTCCAACAGCCTTGGACGGTCCCACACATCAATTTCGGTACGCACTCCCTCGTGAGATGGGCAGGGACAGCGAGCGCAATGACATGGATCGCGATCATGGAAGTTCCCACGCGAATATGACGGTTGAGGCGTTTCTACCTGGAGCCGTTCTGCGCGACGACCTTCCTCTGATAAAATCATGGCAGGTACGCATTTGCGGACCGCATCGAATCATTTGCTTCGGCTGTCAGGAAGCCAGGCCAGGGAGTGGCGGATGTTTCACTACTGCTTGCATTGGCTGCGCATTCAGATGGATTCAAACACGGAAGGGGTGAGGTTCAGAAATGCGTCATGCTGCTTCTTAGACAGGGGGGCGAGACCGTTTATGGATGCCGAACACCGCCTGTTCATGTGCAACAAACTTTGGTCAAGAGTTCAACAGACTACCTTGCAAGTCCGAGTTCGAATGCAATCCGGCAAAACCTTAAAGGCCTAATATGCATGCCGCAACAAGAAAAATTGATGGGAGTATCAGCAACATCAGAGTTCTTCTCACAGTCATGGCAAGACAGGTTTGCAGCTGAGGCCTTCTCATGTTATGTCAAGGATCCTTCATCTACGCGCGGGCACCACTGACCCGAATCACAAAGCTATGGACCTAGACTACCGGGTTCTCCTTGTTGGCTGACTCCTGCTGGCATCCTGGGGGCCTCTATAACATGGCTGCGGCCGTCGCCAGAAGGTTCTACGACGGGTAAGCTACCTGCTGACTAGCACCTGAAGATTGTCTGTTGTCACAAACAACGTCTCTTGCGATGGCCAGGATTCAAATCTTCATCATCAAACCGGTGGAATCCACGAGCTGGCGTCTTAGACACAACACATCAAGGACTGAGGCTTCACTTCACTTCGTGGACATAGTGCGCATCACTGTTATGGTAGGGGGTCAAACATCGGCCTTCGAGCAAACCAGGCTGTGTAGATACAGGCACACCTCGAACGCGCATAACATTTATGTGATATTTCAGCCGGGCACACTATGCAAACCCATGTGCACCCTGCTGGAAGGCATGCATCACACGTAATTCATATCTGACCAAGCTACTCATTCATCCACCAAAGAGTGCCTACATACATACATACGTACATACATACATAAATGTGTTCACATACGTACACACCTACATACATACCCACGGTCATTCTTACATGCATACATACATACAACCATATACATAGATGCATACATCGGATGTGAGCAGCATCGTGTACTTGAGCCGCATGCTGCGCATGGGTTCTGTTCGGTAGATTCGTAGGTGGTATTTGCGCTCGCCTGCTGGTATATTACATCCAGCCCCTTTCGTTCATGGTGCAGGAGCAGGTGCAGCAGCATGAGCATCATCAGCACAGCAGCAACACCAGAGGCAGAAACACCGCCTCCACAACAAGCAGCAACACTGGCATACCCAGTGTTTCACGAGTACTACGAACACCTTCGTCGCCCAAAATGTCATCCTTGGGTGGACTGTCGACTAGAGTGAAAGGTCGCAAACCCTGCAGCAAAGTGGATCTCCGAAAGAGAGCTAGGCAGAGCTCTGCACCTTTGGTGGCAAGAGCTTGTGATCCGCATGGAATCTCCGAAGGCACAGACACCAAGCCATGACAGGCGTGCACAGACGACCCTGAGGGTGCAACACTAGCAAGGACGGTACCTTCAGCGTCAGACTCCTTACTACTGATAGGATCTGCTTTAGATGCACGTGAGTTCATAAGCAGCTGTCTCAAATATCGACTTGTCAAACATATTCTGCCTGTACCATGGCATTTCACAAGCTGTTCTTAGAATGGGAGTGGTTTGCTGGCCATTTCAATGCAGCTGCAGCTACCGGAGCTCCATAGTAAAGACTTCCCGGTCGAAAGCGGTGGGGCAAAGGCACCGCTGGAAAAAGGGAAGCCCACGGAAATCACCTCATCCCAGAGGTGGTGCCAACAAAAAACAGAAGACGTATTGCAGAAATGAACGTGCTGTGTTTCCAGTATGATCTGTTGACCCCCCTGCAGGCACGGTAGCAAGCAGCCCTGAAGCTTAGTGCGCTTCAGTGCTGAGTGCTGACTCACCGGCCCCAGTGCTTGATGCTTAGAGTCTGGACATCCAAATCCCTGCAGACGTTGGAAGCTCAATGCCTCGTAAGTACACGACCTGCGCAGTCAGACTGAATCAGAGTTGTCTTGTCGGGACGGCCGAGCTCGTGGGAGGCCGTCCATCTCCCGCCTGCGCATCGCTCGGGACTTCGAATTCAAGCGACGGATATCTGCAAAGACTTCCGACACACACACACACAGACACACCCAAGGACTCCTCAAGTGCCTGCAGGTACCGAAACGGAGCCTTTCAACTCATCGGGTCTCGATTTCACTGTGGCAGGGAGGCAGAAAGTCGGGGGCTGACTTTTCTCCGGTCGTGGACTATTGCGGGGTCTGTACACCGCAGGTGCCGTGCCGTTGGAGCATGTGCTCCCGAGCTACGAGCTATCGCCCTCTACCCGAAACCTTCCTGCAAGGCTGCGAGTCGCGCCAAGGCAGAAGCTCTTCCAGGCACGAAACGGCTCTGGCTCTGGGGGACGGCCCCCCGCTGAACTGCACGAATGTAGTCCGAGGCCTCGGTTTCTGTAGCTGGAGAACCAGGGGGGATTATGGTGAGGGATGGTGAGGGGGCCGCCCGGACGACTGAGAACAAGGAGCAGCCGAGTCGTCCATACTCACATCAAGAGGTCAGCTGGATCGACAACTTCTTGAGGGCTACCTGAGCCGCTTTGTGACGAATTGCTGGCTATCGTTGCGGTGAACCGGCACACTCGGACCGTATTGTGTCGCAGGAAAGTAGTCTGTACTGTTCAGCACTGAATCCACTTCTTCGAACTATGCTAGCTAGCTGCTACCAGTAGCTGCATGCACAGCAAAACTGAACTCCTCACAACACATTCAGCACATTGATTCAACACATCACCTCGAAGCTCGAGAGCAAGTCGTGTGAACATGCAGACGGCACAGTGATTAACCGTGTTGACCACCAAGTAGCTACCCGGTCTGGCATCTTCCCTTGGAGCTATTGCTGCGACCTGCCAACACATGCCGAAAATTAGAAGGACTTTCTGTCGTTCTGCATCCTGTCCTGTTCAGGTCCGAAAAAACTACTATCAACAAAAATTAAAGGCCACCAGTCGACAACCGTGGATTTGGCACTGGTACTGGCGTCCGCTCCAATCAAGCTTCTTTTGCGTTTCCCGGCCTTTCCGTCCAATCCTTCCGCAGTCAATGTCAAACCATCTCCAGTGCAACAGACCCTTCACCAAAGCCTCCATAGCTCTGAGAGTGTTTGTACGACTTACGCCACGTCTAGACTTGACCTGAAACACGGTCCGTACTGACAGCCAAGGCCACCCTCTCGGACCTTTAGGCCTTCAGTCTTTTTGAGACGGAAAGGTTGCGACACTATGTAATTCCTTCAACGTCTCTAGCGCGCCGGACTGCTGCTTATTTTGGTGTTGGCTCAGTTTGCTCCTATCTGTCATCCGTACAACAATATTTGGAAGGACTTGCAGGCTTAACGAAAATTGGTCCTGAAATCTGTCGGGAGATGAGAAATAGAGTTTTGTTTGTGGGCTTTGTTTTGAAATTGTCGGAGCCATTCGGACTGCTGCTGCTGTTGTATGATGTATGACAAAGAAAATGCTTTTGAGATCATTCGCAACTACCCTTCGATTTTCTGCACCCGGCAAAGCATTGATCTAGTCCTGTTGCTGTTTGTATGACGCATGCAAACATGTTTGCTTCAATCCAAGCACTCTCGCGCAGGAGAGTGCCTGCGCGTGCATGTGGGCGCATGTGCGTGCGAGCGAGCAGGCACGTGTGAGCGCCAGGCAAGCGATCTTATAGGTCGGTAAGCTGCTAGCAGCTCTGCATGCACAGCTGGATCGCTGAATAAGTGCACCGAAAGGCGTATAGCTTTTGTATATGTATGTATACACACACACATATATATATATATATACATATATATATATATATATGCATATGTTCTCTATGTATGCAACTGTTTTTTTGTTTCTCTCTCTCTGCCTCTCACTGACTCACCCCCACACACAATCAACCAATACGTGTATATACATACGTATAGATGTGTGTATGTTTATCTATGTATGTACTTACCTGTTTATTTGTATACAAGCGTGTTTTCTCTATCTCTCTCGCTCTCTCTGACACTCCCCCACAGAATCAACCAACATGTGTGTGTGTGTGTATATATATATATATATGTATACATACTTGTCGATTTATTCAATTCTTTCTCCACCAGTTGTTGGTTTATACATATATACATACACAACTAGATACACATACGCAGGTATTTGCACGTGTAGGTAGACGATCGCCTTATACAGGGGATATGAACTGCTACGTCCTTCCTACCTGACTAATGATGCTAGTGGCACGAGCCAGTTTTCAAGACCCTCACTGCACACACCCAGCATGAGCCCTGACAGCCTTCAGCTGCCGCACGACTCGAGCGACCTCCACAGAAAACACTGCCATGCAGTCTCAGAACTCTGTGCAAAACCTTCTTTACCGCTGCTGCACAGAAAACCACCGTGGTCCTATGCCAAACACCTCTGCGATGGGTACAGGCAACTTCAGGCAGGCGCACGGAATGGATGGGATGTCATGCAATCCCCCCACCTCGACCTGCAGAAATGTAAAAATCTGTTCTTTCCTTGGCTTCTGAAAAGTAGGTCTATGCAGTCACGATCTCTGCACACACCGAAGTGGCAACAAGGGAAGCGCGATGTGCAAGGGTCTGCGAGAGTATGTCATGCCGTTTACCCCCCCACAAACCATCACGGCGATTAAAAGCGCTTATATGCTCCTAAATACCAATAGCGTGCATCAATCTTTACCCAGTGTTTCCACAGCTTAAAATTGATTACAAACCGGATGAGTTTGACAGGCATCAAACTGATAGAATGGCAATACTTGCACCAGTTGCTCATTGTTGTAACAGGCTACAGGGTGTGCCAAGGGTCTGCAGCCCCGCAAGCGCTTCAGCATCGTGATTCTTCAGCGCTTCGACAAGGTCGCAGCCAACCTTCAGCCGGTGCTGCGAGCAAAATTAGCAGTTTAGGAAATGGCAAGGCACCATCAAGCACAGCAGTCCCTCATTCACGGCATTAGTTGGACACGCTGCTGGATCTCGCTCGACCCTACAGGCCCACGTAGACTGCTGCACCTGAATTCCGAACTCTATGAACACCTCAAACACACGCCAGAGTGGCCTGGCATTCCCGCGAGGTGAACCAGCCTCAGTGAGCATCATGTTGAAAGCAAATTAACCTGATCCGGGATCATCCCGTTTCGAGGGCTCACACAGCAGGATTCTATTCTAATGTGGGGCCGTGTTTTATTAGGTGACCCTCTGCGAGGCACTTCTTCCTGGGCTCCTTCAGGATTTAACACTCTTGGAACTCGGACGGATTGTTTCTGAGGAGTTTAATAGGCCCAGGGCCTAAGGCCCAAGGCTTGGATTTGGAGGGATTTGGAGCTTGTTCATTTAAAGGCCTGAGGCTTTGGTTTTGAGCTTTCGCTTGAACTGTCAGGCGGCTTAAAGTCCAACAAATCCGACCCGTCCACCCCCAAACCTCCTGCAAACTTGCTCCCCGCCAAACACAGTGCAACATTGAGATAAACTCGAAATCTCCCCATCTAATCTGGCAGATTCGGACGATGTCTCAGCTGTGCATCATTGGGATTGGTCGCTGCTGTTTGTGTCGTGCAGTAGAGCTGAGCCCGATGCTCTCTCCTAACTAAGGGGTCCTGCAGCGCTAGAACCCTTATGCAATGTCGATTCCTAGGCCTTCTGTTGTTGAAATCAGAACGACCGGGCTGAGCCGGCTGGGCTGTGCGGAGTGCATCGACAGAACAGTTACTTGGGTAGAAAAAGCTAAACAACACCAGAGATACTTGAGCCGCAGCAGGATGACCCACCAGAGAGACAAGTGCTCTTTTTCGCATGGGCGCTTGACATCCTCTACGTCGCATGTATAAACTCGGAGCTCCAAGCCCTCAAGATGTCTTCCGCCTTGGACAGTCAACCAATTCCACTGCCACGCTGGAGGCCGTGCCCAGAAGTTGCCGCCAGCTCTGGTACAACCAACCGAACCCTGCTATGGCGACCAGGACTCCATGAATGGACCAGTGATCTTCATGTAAGAGAATGCGCCCGGCTTTCGATGTGAGCGTCGTAAACTGCTTAAGCCTCAAGGCACAAGCTCTGGGCATGAACTTGGGCACATAAGTTATGGTGGCCTCAATCACCAGTTTCTCGCCCAGCTGACCGATTCCATCCACATGGAAATCAATCTCCCGAAAGAGCATTCGCAGAGACCGAAACTGGGCCTTCACGTGGGAAGTGCCCGAAACCAACACCAAAGGATCGCTGAACTTGCAAGACGACGCATACATGGAGTCCACCACGGCATCTGAGTCCACCTGCAGGTGGGCTTATCTTCTTCAAGACCCTGACAACGAAGCTTGGTTTGACAATTTGGGGGAAACCCCACGTAAAATCCATCCTTAAACTCAAAAACCTCAAGACCCTAACGTTCGCCTGGAGGTCATACAAAGAACAGGCTGCCTTTGCTAACTGCTGGTGCTCGTTGCCGAGCGTCGCCATGGCTTTTTGCTCGGCCATCGTGTAACAGGGAGTTAAGAGACAGGGGAAGGAAACGTGTATTTTCTTGCTTGCCTGCTCTGTTTAGACGCAAGTGCGGCAGAATCTAGTGTAGAGCATCTCTAGGAAGGCGCTGTGTACCTGTGCGTTTGGATGCAACGCAAAGGTACGGTTCTGATGTCCCAGCCTGTGCTAAGAAGTGTTGATTTGGGGTTGCTCAACATTGCCTTTAAAGTCGGACAGGGCCTCGAAGAACCTTGGGCCCCAAGCTGCAGGCATGTGTACTGGAGCATGTATGTTGGCATGATCTCGTCCGCGATTCGCTGAATGCTCACAGCACCTATGCAAGTGCCAAGCAAGCTAAACAAACTACAGAAAACACTCTTGCATTCACATGCCGCTAGAGCCAGCACCCAGACTGTGATTGCAAAATCAAAGCTGAGCCCATCGCCATCAACTTGACTCGCATTCAGGATTTCATCTGCTCTCACAGTGTCCTGCAAGGCTGGCAGGCTCATTCTAGCTTTACAGTCATTAGCAATTGATTCACAGTTCTACGCACACACGTCAGTCATTAGCAATAGATACTCGTCTAGATCTTTATTGATTCACAGTCCAACGCGCACACGTGACAAATGTGTGTTTGCTGATTTGGCTGCACGTGTGTACGCGCACACACCAGTATGCATGTAAACCTACCGATATCTAAACATACATAATATATATAATATAACATAACATAATCTATAATAGTATAATACATTATAATGTAACATCCTGTAATATGATTTCATATCAATTATTCATCTTTCAGTTCATGCGCATGTCTCTCTCTGTATATGAATGTGTACATGCACGTACACTGTTCACAAAATGGAGTAGAAATACAGGAAGACACCAGCACACATGAGTGCATATATATATATATATACACAGACATATATATATATATATGTATGCGGACCTGTCTGGATATGTGCACATGTTGATAGATAGGTAACAAGTCGATAAGTAGCATAGCTAGTTGGCTGATGAAATAGATAGACCGATAAGTAGACAAGTAGATAGATAGACAGACACATAGATGGATAGATAGATAAACGAAAGACAGGGTGGTAGGCAGGTAAGCAGGCAGGTAGGTCGGTAAGTAGGTAGCTCCATAGACCATAAATGTCGGGCTCCGGCTACTGATCTGTGTGTATTCTTGTGTGTATTCAATTATGTGCCTCGGCATTTGTTTGCATGAAAACCGATCTACAGACCAATCAGTTCAGTACGTAAAAGCATTCCTACCATCAGCGAAAACCAAATTGAATCACTCCGTAAATGTGTGCGGCTGCTTGCAAATCACACTGCTGAACATGCACTCAAACAAAAGCCCGCACAAACACATGAACACACACACGCACACACAGAGAGACAGAGAGACAAAGAGACAGACAGACAGACAGACAAACAGGCTGGCTGGCTGGCTGGCTGACAGACAGCCTACATACATACGTACATCAGTCCACAAGTACATACACACATAAATACATACATGCACATGCATGCATGCATGCATGCATGCATGCATACATACATACATACATACATACATGCATGCATGCATACGTGCACGCATACACACATGTATCCAAGCATCCATGCATTCATACATGCATGGGTAAATACATGCATGACTACATAACTTGTACATGCAGCATACATACACCCATCCAGCAATTCACAAATCCATTCGTTCGTCCATCTATCCATCCATCCATCCATCCATCCATCCATCCAAGCGACCCGATCATCCACCTACATGTTCATACGTTCTATGCATGTATGTACGTATGTATATAAGTACGCATGTACATATGAACGCATGTACGCGTATGTATGTAGGTATGTGGGTTTGTTGGTTTGCTTGTAACTGTATTCTGTAGGGTAACTGTATGTATGTATGTATGTATGTATGTATGTACGTATGTATGTATGTATGTATGTATGTATGTATGTATGTATGTATGTATGTATCGCGCGCGCGTGTGTCGTGTGGGTGTGTGTCTAATGTCTATGCGT
This sequence comes from Symbiodinium sp. CCMP2456, assembly GCA_905221635.1. Taxonomy (NCBI): domain Eukaryota; class Dinophyceae; order Suessiales; family Symbiodiniaceae; genus Symbiodinium; species Symbiodinium sp. CCMP2456. The sequence goes on from CAJNDV010011112.1 coordinate 353,384, forward strand.
GTATGCATGCGTGTATGAATGCATGCATGGACGCATTTGCACATGTAACTGCAGGTAAACATACATTCATGTATACAATGGTGTGGATGTAAGAGGCCGTCCCGATCTCTTTAAAACGAAGGCCTCCAGCTGCGCCAATAAGACGATCTTCGACAACAGCTCCTGAAATGCAGTTGTCCCGGCAAGATTGGCGTATGAAAGCCACTAGGCAGGATGCAAAGACTCAGCGACTGCAGCAGTCTCGCGCCTTGTGTGCAAAAGGGAGGCTTTTCTGTCTGCTGAGTACCTCTCAAACAATCGGACGAGCCAGCACAGAGCACAGAACGATCTTACCATGATGGAAGTTGGGAGGCAAAGCCCGCGAAATTAAGCGAATAAGTGCCGGTGAGTTGGAAAAGCGATTTCTGATAGAGTTCGTGCAAACAGGTCGGCAGAAGGGATACTCTGTCAAATCTCAATGGTACGCTTGTGCCGACATTCCAGACACAAGGGGCACCCCAATGTGGCCATCCATGGCCACCAGGGCATCCTGACGACAAGACGTGGAGCAGTGAGGCTTTGACACTTGCGTGAAAACGTACGCGGGTCGAGGGGTCCACTCAATGGCCCATCCATTCCCAAACGGCGAAGTATCGGCGCTTCGCAGACACCGAGCCGCGAGCCTCGAGTGCACCGGAGCGGATAAGGAAGCCGATGTACCTCCAAAGCTTCGCAGGAAGGCTCGCAAGCACAAGACACGACGCGGCCGCTCGTGGCGACTCTTGCAGACCCGGGCCCCCGGGCGTCTTGTACACATCTCCCAGCTCGTAGTCCTGCACGCGACTGGCGGAGCAGCATCTGACGTATCCCAGTCGTTGAGACCTTCGGCATGGACATCTCTCAAAACTTCGGCATTTTTCAGAAACCAAATCCCCAAAGATGGAAAGAAAAGAAGCAAGCAGGTTGAGATGCAAGCACTGGCAGAAGCAGTCTGTGCGCAGTCGCAGTGCTGAGAAGCCTTCTCCTCGTCCTCGTACAAGCCGAGGGCATCCTATCAAAGCCGCACTGTCAAGCACTCTCTCAACGCACTCATCTCTAAATCATTATCCCGACAATGCCTCATTACGAACTACAATACCGTGATGACACAGGACTTTTGTGGTGATGCGGACAATGATGGAGCAAGTAACGATGGTCAAATTGAGGGGAGGCGGCGGAGGGCCGTGACGTAGTGGTGATGATGAAGACAGATGCCTTGCATCCACAGCTTCCTAAAGACTATGAGCATAAGATGACGAAAGCATGTACGAAAGTCGCAGTTCGTGTGATCTACAATCTACAACCATCCCGTGGGCTGGAAACGCCATAGACTCTGCGAGAATGCTAGCATCAAGCGGCTCGGATGTTGAGGGCTTATGTGGCAGAGCTGTCCATCCACTTTCACAGGCAATGACTCCGAGAAGAACTCTGAGCTCATCTTGAAGGCTTGAAATCATCTGTAGCAGCAAGGGATAAGACAAAAGCAATTCGGAAACTCGGGGCAGCCTGGAAGGCGCTCTTCGCAGATTCGATGTCCCCTTGCCTGGGGCGACACACCCGAAAGGAGCGCAAGTGCTTGGGCCGTGCTTATAGCGTTGTGTGAGCTCAGCAGCAGGAACAGGTGACGTGATTGTGACGATAACACTCAAAGCACGAGTCGAGAGCCGTGGCCAACGAATCACCGGGGACCGAAAACCGAGAAACTCATTCACGTAGTAGCAGCCAGTATTATCCAGCTATGGGACTGTGCTACTCCGGAAGAGTCCAATGTGACAACACAAGGTAGAAGGTCTGGAGATATGCCACGATGTGCCTGATACTTGGACTGAGGGCAAGGCTTCTCCTTGATCCCAGCCATTTTGAGCAGGAGCTGGGCGAGATGTGGGCCAATTGCGCATCCGATCATGCTGTCTGCAAAGTGCCAGATGCATGAAAGCTACTGTCCAGCTTCATGCAGCGCAATCCAGAAAAAAAGGTTACAGCAGTATGTATGCTCTCCGACCTCTCACTGACGTGCAGCAACTCTAACCAGTCATGAATGCCTAGCCTTTGCAGCCACATCCGCTTTGCCCGCGATTCGGAAGCATTGCACGGCCTGTTCGAGGGATTTTGTCCGCTTTGCAGGCCCGTTACATGAGTGTCAGCACTATACTGTCCGCGAGACAGTACTGTAGCATGGACGACTTAGCCCGGTCGCCCGGACGTCGCCCCAGCCTTCTGCCAGTGCCTCATGGCCGCTGCTGCCCCATCGGGCCCACTTCCATCACAAATGCCACCGGCACTTTCGTACCTCCCAGGACTTGAAAAGGGCCTTCAGCCGATGCAAACTCTTGAGACCCCGTCGGCGCACGCTCTGCCGGCTCCGAAAAGATCATGCAGCTGCTCCTGTCCAATGCGTGCCCTTTCAAGCGTTGCCCTTGCGCCCTCCCATACGCTCACACTCCTTCATCTCACCCGACTTGGCCCAGGCATCGGCCTTGAAGGCGACTTCAGAGTGGGGGAGACTCGAAGGGGAGATAGCCGATGTCTATGGAGATCATGATTCTGACAAATTTTAGCCAACTAGGAATGATATCGATCCGAATGGTTCTTCAGTCTGGGCTCCTCGCAGATTCTTGCAGCATGTTGGCAGCCCTAAACTGGGTGGCCGCCTGCGCCGATTCGTGTAGGCTCAGGGAAAATTCCTGCAGACAGCCTGGCTACAATTCGTCAGGCCTGCGAGAACTCCATGGATGCCGAGAGATGGTCCGGACCTTACTGGCATGACTTCTCTAAAATCACGAAATGCCGGCCTGACACTACCCTGGACGAGTGGACGAGGCTGAGGGCTTCCGAGAAGCAGAGTCTCTCCCAGCCTTTGCACTTTGCACTCAACCTGAAAGCCGAAGCTACCCATTTCCCAGAATCAGGACGCCCCCCCCCCCCCCCCCAATCCAGGGAGCACGGTTAAGCACCCCGGACTCGTTGTCAAGCTCCCGGCTGAACTTCAAAGACATCCAGGACGGCTTCAGCGCCTTCAGAAAGAGTTTACGTCCAAGCTCCGCCGAAAGGTTATGGACCGCGTATCACAGCAATTGTCGAACACTTGTGCCACAGGTGTGTGTGGGAAGGACATACATATGTACCTGTAGACACACTACAAGTATGTATGTGTGAGTATATGTGTATGTGTCTAGTAAATGACTACTTATTCATTTATCTATCTATATATCTATCTCTGGATTGACGCGGATGCCGGGTCCCCCCCCCCCCCCCCCCGCCCTCTCCAACCCCCCACGCCACGCCAAGGTCAAGGAACCCCCTGCCCCACCCCCCCTATGGGAGCGGTGGGTGGGCTTGAATTTGGATTCGGGTTTGGGTTTGATAATCCCGTCACAGTTTGTTTGGGGCTTGACTTTGCTCATCTCCGTGGGTGTTATCCCACCCATCAGTGTCAGGACAAAACTTGGCAGTCTCCTTGTGTGTGAATGGGGATGGGTGTTTTTGAGTCCGCACGCATGTGGGGGTGTGCGTACACACACAGAGAATCGGTACCTGCTGCAGCACCGCCTGTCCGTCGCCTACCAAGGTATTATGGCAGCTATGAGACTCTATCTAGATACCTTACTTGCGTATACGCATGTGCATGAAACTCATTGGCACATCTACGATCATCTTTGTTGCTTTCATCTATTTCCGACCAGTCCATCTATGGGCACGTATGACCCTTCCTAGCCGAACCATTGCGTCCCATGCACAGCCTGCTCCGCCTTGGACATATGCTCTCGAGCTTTCGCGGCCTTGGTCCAGGGCTTGGCTTGGCAGAAAGGTGCCGGTGTACACCGCAGAGCATGTCTTCTCAGAGTCTCCCCGTGTCCTAGCGTCTTGCAAAATACGAAGAAGCGGCTGCAGGTTTTTGATCACGCCTGGTCTGCGCACGCACGACCCTGGTATGGTCTGAGCTTTGAAGCTGCGATCTCCCCGCACCCCCAGCGCCACATGCATGAATGCAATGCTCTTCCTTGAGCAGCAAGTGGCTTGGGGCCAGGAGTCGTGCGGAAAATCTTCAGCGATCCACGTCGTGGGACCTCCGAAGCTCTAGGGATCGATCTCTTCGATCTCAAATCTCTCGGTTTGAGTCTGAGTTCCGATAACTCGGAGCTTCAGACGCATCAAGCGATCGCCGGCATCTCGGCCGGCACTATGGGAGGGAAGGATTCTGTCCGGCCGTGGAAATCACGGAGCTCGTGCACGTTGGTGAGCATCTCATCCGATTCACCCAGATCGTCGCTCTTCCTAGTCTGACGTGTCGAACATGCACCCCACAGGAACAAGACAAGCTGAAACAGCTGTACAAAATCACAAAGATGCTGCTGGCAGATTCAGTAGCCAATTCAGCTGAGCTCTCGATATGGCAGCCAAGGCTCTTCCCATCCGCCGTGGTGCCAAGGACCCGAACGCTTAGCTTCCGCCTCGATGGGGCACCCTTTGCAAGGTACTCCTCGCAGGCAAGATAAGGATGGGTTCTGAATTCTTTTGCACCTTGACGAAGATACATACTCTTGCATATGTTATGTATAGGCAACAAAGCCCGCGAGAAGTTTTTTCTGCCAAGATCAGTTCTGCGGTATGGGGGCAGGATGCCGGCGACGGGGAGAAAGGCGGGAGGGAGAGAAGGTTAACAAGCGCCCGAAAGGCCCAAAGCGGCCTGGAAGAAGGCGGCCACATCTTCCTTCTTCACTGACTTCAGGGCCTCCGTGGACTCGAGGATGCGTTGGAACCTGGAGCTTCAGCTTGGTGGTGGTGGTTGTAGACGTCGCAGGGGCGGTGCTGAACCGGAAGAAGTTGCAGCATGTATTTATGCGAGGTTTTGGGGTGGAGCTGGTGGACAAGAAGAGCAACAACACCAATCACAGCAAAAACCACATCGAAAGTTAACTCGTCCTGATTGCTGGACTTGCTCGACACGGCCCCAATTCAACACGACCTACATCGCGACACATCCAACGATGCATCCAGCTTCCTTCAGGCACTGACACGCACTTGCACGCTGTCCAGAGGAGGACCACTGGCAACCGTGATAAACCCCTGCAAACCTCCCGTTGAGTACCATCAACCCCATTTCGGATCGCTATCTGGTTGACTCCCTGGGCTGCGAGTGAACTGAATGCATGTGCATAAATGCAAGGCAAGCAGCTGATACCGCCGCGGCAAAATCTCTGCCCAGTGCCGAGTAGCCTACAAGCAAAGAGAACACAGCACACAACAAGCTCGCAATACAAGCTGGAAGCTAGGCCATCAACCTGGACCCCAGCTCCGAAACCTTGTTCCCTCCAGCGCGGCACCATAAGCAAAGCTGAAACACCGAGTCATCAGGACCACAAGGACTACTACCACCATTCTGATTTGTTGTTGCCAAGCCCTTGCACTCCCTTCACTACCGCTGCAACTACTATTACTACTACTACTACTACTACTACTACTACTGCTGCTACTACTACTACTACTACTACTACTACTACCACTACTACTGCCGGAACCGCAAACGCGCTGCCACTACCAATACCGACAGCACTACGACTACGACTCCAGCTCCGGATCCGACTCCCTTCTCCTGCTGCGATGCTGCTCGGACCACTGTACCCCTGCTCCTTATCCTGCTACTGCCTCAGCTACTTACTCGAGACAGGTACGTGCAAGCCAGCCAGAAACGCTGCTGGGAACTCAGCAAACAAAGCAGCATGGGCCCCAAGTAGGAACCACATCGTCTTCCCGGCCTCCTGCAGAAGGCGGGAGTATCGCTGAGTCCTCTCGTTGACCAGTGCCTGCAAGCGAGGCTCTCGGCATCAGATTGCCACTGATCCTGGTCCGGTTGTCGGACTCGCTGTGAGTATTAACATTGGGCACTGCAGGCCCTTAAGCAGGTGCGACGCATCCTCGAGTCCTAGACGAATTGCAACTCCCAAAACGGGCACGCTTGGCCTCCACGTTGTTTTGGAAGTCCTCGTCTGTCATGGCCTGCAAGCTTCGGACCGGCTAGCGTGAAAAGACTCAGACTCAGGTGGATCCCATTCCCTCCTCTCCGAAGCCACCCCCTCCCCAGGTTCCTCGAGCTCCTGGCCGAAGTCCTCGAGCCAGGTTTCAATGCGCTCGTCCACTTTCTGGGGATGCTCGCGGGGGCCCTGAACCTGAGCTTCCAGGCACTTGCAGATGAAGACACCTACGCCCAGCAAAGGTGCAGTTCAGAGCTCTGAAGATGTGTGACTGTGAGTTATGTAGGGAAGTCTCGCATGTCGGTGTTGAGACTGAGACAAGACATGTATGAAGAGAAAGCCATGATGCCGGTACCGTACCAGTCCATGCCCTGTGCGAGAGGCACTAAGTGTTGTCTACAGCACCAGCGGACGCAGATCTAGGGGGCCTGGACATCATTGAGGTCACGCACCGGCCAACCGAGGTCGTGTATGCTACTTGCTGGAAGCGTGTTCTGAGAGCCTCCTACAGTACACAGCGATGTTTTGATGTGCGTGTGTGTGTGTGTGTGTGTGTGTTGAAAACTCCGAAGTTAAGTGGCACTGGCACTCTCCAAGTTCTGAATTCATGTACATGCGGCCCTCTGTAAGGGTGTACCTGTCCAATTTTCTCCACATTATCTACAGACGAGTCTAATGTGAGAACGACGAGCAGCATGGCAACAATGGGGCACCGTCTGTTCGTGTTTGGTGCACAGCAGGCTGCGACTACAACATCGTGCCAGCTGCGGCTCAAGCAATGTGTGCGATGTGTAAGTTTCAACTTCAACCAATCAGCAAGTCGTCAAATGTCGTCAACTCGTGCTCCGGTTTGGACACCTGTATTGATCGAACGATAAGCTCCAGATACAGGTCTGCACCAGGATTGAACACGTCCTGAACCAGCTGCCCCGGCCCTTGTCAATGCACCCAGCTTCAGTATCTAAGACATAGAATCGATGAAGACCTTTAGCGTCTCCTATGCGGACGAAGCCGCCAGCACTGAAAATCCGCAGATGTGCTCGTTCACCCACGGAAAAGCTTGCACAATGTACCTGAGTGAGGCCAAGCATGCAAACGAAGGCCTGGGACTCAGTTCGACTCAAAGCAGGGAGGTACTTGCCACAGAATGTCCTCTAGGCAAACCATGCCTGTTGGTCGTAGACTCACAAATAACTCTCTCTCTTCTTCCACAGACTCCGCACTCAGCAACATATAGCCGGCGCACCCCAGCTGCAGCTCCGTGCGCAGCCTCTGGAATGCCGAGACGTGGGCTATCCGGCAGGCAAGGGATACGCAGGCGTCGCGGCTCAAGTCCTCGTTGGTTGGACCCACCTGGAAGACTCGTCAGATGGAGATTCAACTTTCAATGTGAATTCTGTAGTGTCGGAAGACCTACATTTCATTCCATAGCAAAGGTTGCGCTTTCTCTCGGAGGAAATAACCTTGAACTCATGGGCGGCAATCTGCGAATCGAGACAACTCCCAAACCAACTTGCCCGGTGGAGGGGCAGTGGCTGTGACACATTACTGTGTGAATAGTAAATCGATCCGCAAATGAATCAAACAAGTCATGAAACTCATTCACTGCTTAAAGTTTGTTCATGAATATAGTTGAATAGACAAACACGTTAAGACATGCACGAGGCCGATTTGACGTACCATGATCCGTTAACCAACTGCAGAGGTCGTTTGCGCGTCCAGCTGCACAGCCTATCTTCTTCCCTCTGCCGGAAGGCTGGAGCACTGCATGGCTGGAGGATGCAGATTTGATTTTGGTTCTGCTACTACCTCCGCGTCTTCGAATGCCTCAAACGTTTCCACCACCCTCAGGTACGCACATACGTGCGTGGCTGCAACACAGGTTTTGGGATCTGCTCCAAGAGCAGCGCTTAACTGCGGGGCACTTTGTGCTTAGTATTGCAGAAGGACCTCTCTCGAGCCGGACCTCTAACTAAGCAGCACCTGGTAGACGACCTGCGTGCTGCAATTCTCCTGCGCAGGGTTGAGGGCAGCAAGGTCGTACTCGAAGACGGTGGTAGAATTCAGAGGCAGCTGCGTGATCTCCTGCGCGGCGGGAGATGCAATGTCGCCAGCTTGCAAACAGAAACCGCATCAGACTGCATGGCAGAGCATGGAAAATTGGTCTGGTCGCTTGGCCTAAGCACGCGTGTCGTCTTAGGTCGAGTACTGCCCACATGCCAATAGTCCACCAGATGATCATAGACACGCGTCGAAGGTGTCAAGATGGGGAAGGCTTGGATGGGTACAGCGAGCTGGCTTAGGCTCAGCAGGCACCCGCTCAAGAGTGCATTGTGTGTGTGTGTGTGTGCGTGCCAGAAGTCCCGAGAGATCCTTTTTTGAAAACTGAACTTCTGAGTTGCAAGTATGCACAAGATGGTCCGATACCCCTGGCCTTCTTCCTCAGCTCCTTTAGAGGCTCGGCGCCCAAGCGCTTTAGCGAGGCGCAAACCGTGTCCTCGGTAAGTTTAGCTGACCCTGAAAGCCTGAAAGAGTGCTCGGCATGCAAATGGTATTGCGGGGAGTTGAATGCATCTAGAAAAGTCCTACCATGCATATACTGCAGATCTGCATACCACGATCTCGAACATTCCAGACGTCTGACCGAAACCGGCGACACAGTTCGCAAAATCGGCTTACAAGTCTCAACTCAGGCATCGAATTCGACAGTCCTGGCACTTTCCGTCGAGAAGTGGAGACATGTGTGTCTCCTTTTTTGTGGACACTTGTGATCTTGTCCGAAAGGTTGGTCGGTGGAAAACATCTGAAAACGTTCACACATGTCCAGCCCACCGGTTGGATGTCTGGTGGGGCTTCCTTTAATGTGGTCCTGGCCAGACAATTCAAATCAACACTGGTCTGACCATTGATGAACGCCGGGTGGCAGCTACACTCTTGGCCTCTTCCGCCGTCGCATTGCCGTGCACGAGCATGTCCACCTAACAGCACGTCGTGCGCTTTAGATCTTGATCACTCATCTCCCAAGTCCCAATGTCTGCGTGCAGTCGGCGCAAAACCACATCCGTTGCGATTGAAGGCAAAATCAAACTAAGGCGATCTGCCCAAGAAGAGGGACCTGCCTGGACATGACTGAAGGCCGTGCGGACGGCTGCTGCAGTTGCGGCGAGATCCGGTCCTCTTTCCAACACCTCGCCACTGAAACCGACATGGAGTGCGGTTTTGCCGGTTCTCATGAGACTCTCATGTCAGGGTGCTGCCGCCCCACCTCGATGTACTCTGACAGATGCCAAGACTTGCGCAGCATCAGCTGCGACAGGTAGTAGTTGCCAACAGACCAAGGGTCCTCAGCACAGTTAGGCGGGTGCAGTGCGGCTGCACAGAACATGATGCAGACCGATCTTTTCTGCGTGCCTCGCGAGTGAAGTTCTTGTAGTCTTGGAGAAGGATCTGCCGCTGAACCTCCAGCTTTTCCAGCAGCTCCTGCTTCGGCTACTGAGTGGCACTTTCCGAGCTCCGTTTCATGCAGCTCTATCACGAAACAGCGAACTGTTTCACTGGATCCCCGTTTCAAGGAGGTTGAACTTGCTGGAAGAGGGGCTCCTCATGCCGCTCATGCTTATACACCCCCTAAACCCAACCCTAAATCCCAAATAGCCCTGACCCCGACACACCCTGGCACTTCAGAGCCCCCCATCCTTGTCAAAGCCGCGGGGCTCTGGAGCCTCACACCCCTATGTTTTACGCCCCAACGCCAAACACCGGAGCCTAACTCCCATCACTATAATTATGCCGCTGCCTTCTGGGGAAAACTAGAGGATTGTATTTGCTCTTGCTAGTTCCTGCCACTACATTGCTATGATTACTAGTACTATCACCATGTTGTTACACTGCTCCTACTTTGTGTTGAAAAACGACTATGTCGAGTTTTTCTATCCGAGCAACAGCCATTAACTGATAGTAGGAGGGCCTGGGACGACCCAAACTGCAGAACTTCCCAAAAGCTCAACCTGCGCCAACAAAATCCAAACTCCAACCCTGCTCCCAAAAGAACCTTTACCCCCCCCCCCCTAAATCCCTCAAGTCCTGAACCCTAGGAACCCCAAAGCCAGGGCTCAAAGCCCCGTACCCCCCATAATACCCTATACAACTCTCATATCAAAACCCTGTGAACCCCCTATGAATCCTCAAAAGAATGATGCTAGTACCTCTCGCTCCTGGCCCCGGTCCCCAAGAGCGGCGAGCAGCTCCTCCTCGCTGCTTGCGCCCTTCACGGCCTCTGAGCTTCATCCCAAGGCTTCGGATCATGGGTTCCCTTACCTCTGATTGCTTCTGTCAGAAGGGCTTTAGGGCTTTGGGCTCCAGATGTTCGTAGCTCACTAGGGGTTTAGGGCCTCTCCTAGAAGGTTTGGCTGAGTGGAGATAGTTTGGCTCAGTGCGCTTGAGGTTTCATTAGACAGGGTTTTTCGCTGATGACATCTGCGGTTTTCTTCGAGGGCAGCCTCAGCGATAGTCTCGATCTCTTCCAGAAGTGTGGCAATGCGCCCCACGACGACCTCGCCACAAAGCAGTTCCGCTACCGAAGCTGTAGAGGTTCCTGCTTAAGTTTAAGTGAGCAGTGAGCTGGGATGAGCTTAAGTAGGACCAGCCATGGGCTGAGTTGGAACAGTTGGCCTTCAAGAGGTCCGGCAGTTTGTCGTTGAAGCCACCGATTGACATCGTCAAGTTGTCCTTGCATGGGGAGCCGTGAAGCAAGAGGCATGGAGCGTCATGGATGCAGATATGTATGCAGGGAGTCATGCAAAAAGAGGACTTCTGGTGAATGAGCCCCAATCCGTCCAGGAACGCGTTTACTGGAGTACATGCCACGGCTCTGCAAACTCCAAGTTGTAGCCCAGGCCGGCCACGCTTGCATCGTAGGAGAAAGTGTTCAGGTCATCGCTGACCACGCTACAAAACCTGGACCAGCTGCAAAAGGCCGGGGGGAATTTGAACGCTGTTGAGGCAAAGTGCTTCAGTGCTGTGCCGGACCCTACTTACTACGGTCCCGACGCCACGGAGGCACGGTCTTGCTGTATATATTGTATATTGATGCTAACTCACGTACAGACATGCAATATTAGTCCTTTGTTTCTTGGTTTACACTTACCCGGCAGGCAGCAGTCTCATCATCGTCACGACCTCCGGACCGGCATCGTAGGCAGCGGTGTGCACGTGCGCCAGAACATACTCTCGAGGCGTCTTGAACGCCTTGTCCACCTGAAAACTGCTGCTTCCAGCACCGTGCAATTCTTTACGGGATGGATTCAGGCCACGCAAGCTTGCAGCTGCTCTCCGCGCCTTGTGCCATAGCCGGAGCATGCCGCTATCTATCAGCGGGTTCGGGGGCAGGACCTCCATGGGAAGCTTTGTGACCTCTGCACCCTCGCCGTCCGAAGCACGCAGGGAGAAGTCGGTTGGGATGAAGCCTCGGGCCCGGAACGCTGGAAGTCTGGCCCTCTACCATCCTTTCAACTTCACTGTCTGTCTTCTGTCAAATGTTCTCTGTGCCTGTTCGCGCCAGGAGGCGGTTGGGTTCGGGAAGTTTCAGACCCGAGGGCTGGCCCTGGAGAGCCACTTCCAGCTTCTCCCGCCACTGATCCAAGTGATCCTTGTCCAGGGGCTCCAACTTGTAGTAGGCCTATTCGTCGATACGCAAATGAGATGCAACTCTTGCCGAAAAGTCATGGGCAAGACTTCGTCAATGTGGAAGTGGTCCCTAGTTCTGTTGGATCGACACCATGGCATATCATTTTCTATCCATGGCTTCCCGTGCGATGTTAGCATGAGTGCTGTGACCTGGCAACGTAGACACCATTATTCTCCGCCTCTACGCAAGCACATGCTCACGTGATCTCACGTGTATGTAGACAAGCAATCGGGTTTTTCGCCAGCGTCGAGAGGCCTTGTACCACTCCTCCGGCTTCCAGCCCTGCACGGACAACCGATGCGGAATTCTGCTGCCAGGAGTTCAAGGTGTTTGTAGATATGGCAAGTCTAAGTACAGAAATACATGTGCCTACCTGTCGATCTATCTCATTGCCTATAGCTACAGCAGTCAATCATGACAATCGGTCAATCCATCCACCCATCCATCAATCAGTCAATCAATATCTATCCATGCATCCATGCATCCGTCCATCCAGCCATCTATCCATCCGTCCGTCCATCCATCCATGCACGCCCATTCATCCACATGCCTACCAATCTATCTATTATCTCTAGCCATCTGTCTACCTATCTACCTACCTATCTACTTATCTACCTACTTTTCACTCTGAACACCTGTCTATCCGTCTGAATCAAGTATCTTTCTGTACATAGATCTGCCTACCCTGTACAGAAAGATCTGCCTACCCACCTACCTACCTACCTACCTACCTACCTACCTACCTACCTACCTACCTACCTATCGATATATCGATCGATCGTTCTATCTATCCTCTATCTATCTGTAAACCTCTATATCTATTCGCCTGTCCGTGTCTCTCTCTCTCTCTGTGTTCTATGTGCGTTTGTGTTTTCCGGCTCTTCACATTCAGACTGTAAAGATATATGTTACATGGTTGTCAATGTAGGGTGTCTACTCTGCGCCTGATCACTGGCACTCTCGGCTGTGCTCTCTTCTCTGAAGCCGTCGCTGGTGACCATGATGAGGCAGTTCGTCGGAGTGAGGGTTGACCTTAAGTGCTCATCTCCATCAAACCCTCATGGGAGTGGGGTTGCCGATGGTTGAGGAAGAGGAGCTGGGAGCTCTGTCAAAACAAGCAAGAGGATCCTCTTGGACGTGGACGGCAACCACTGCACGGTGTCAGCCTCTCCAACACTTCTTTACAGAAAAACGCTTGGGCCTCAAAATTTCGTCCCAGTGACAAATACTCGGCAACGACGTCCGATCGCCACTCATCCAGAGCAAACGGTCCTCGCAGCACTTCATTTGCAGGGTACCTGCACGGGCAGAATGGCACAGCGATGCAAGATCTAGCTAGCAGCTATCTTGGGATGCAGAGGCCACGTGAGCCATCAGCCGGGTTCCCAGAGGTTGTTGCAGTTCTCGGTGGTGACAAACCTACACCCTTTGAACCAGCATAAGCCACTCGGCCTTGGTGAAACTTGCCTAGACGCGCTAGGTGACTGCAAGAACGAAATCAACGAATCCTCGACCTGAAAGTATGGCTTCGATGGGACCCTGGAGCAGTGGGGCCTGTCATTCGTCGAGAACAGTAGCAACTCAGTGATCCTCGTCAGAACTAGCAATCAATCGAACGGTACCCACCTATGTATGAGAACTGCCAAGAAGACAGCAATCATTGCTACAACCCTGCTGCCTGTGCAGGGCCATGGCTGCAGAGGCCGCAAAGTCATCTGGCAGCGGGGAGTCCTGCAAGGTGATTTTGGCGTTTGAATCCGTGCTTCACGTCGGACTTTGGTGCTTAAGCTGAAGGGTGCGCAATGCCACTTAGAGGGGCACTGACCTGCTCCAGATACAGGATCCTTACGTAGCCGGTGGTCGTCCTCCTTGTGAGCGAAGCCGATCTCTTGAAGAGAGGCGAGCTCCTTGAAAATCTCCTTCCGAGAAGCTTGCTACACCGCCAGACTGCAGAACTCGATGCAGTCCCGACGGTCCTCCTTCGGCCCGGCTGATCGGATGGTCTCGACGTACCTCTTGGCAAGCACTGCCCAACAACACTGACACGGTGCAGGAAACCGCCGTGTCGTGCCAGAAAGCATACCAGGAGAGAGAATGCAGCATTCAACTGTGTACCACGAGCACTCGAACAGCAAAGCCAGGACCTCCTCCCGGTGCGCGTCGCCCTCATTGGAAGGCTTGCTTGGACGACGCGATGAGACGACGAAAACGGCAGTGGTCTGCGGACTAAGGTGAAGCCGAAGCCTACACTGGAGAGACGATGGCGGCAATAATTCTATCAGTTGCGGAGTTGCAGAGCAAGAAGGAAAGCGTGACGAGCTCCAACGATGATGACGATGATGCTTATGAAGGTGATAACACTGGGATAATCGATGACGTTGGCCAAGATTTAGATGGCGATGCTGGCGACGGATGGCGCGAAGATGCTGATGCTGATAACGGCAAACGATTATGATGAGGCGATTGGCTTATATGGTGATGAGACAGTGTAACAACGAGATAAGCCCGTACATCGTCGACCAGAATGACGATGCTGGGCTGGAGCAGATGCATGAGGTTGCAAGTTGCCTGAGGGTCTACGTTCCCTAACGTTTGCCCGAGGGGGTGCAGAACCCACGCCCCCGCCTCCCGCCCCCCTGCATCGTGCCCAAACCCGAGCGGAAGAGTTGCCTCAGGAGTCAGCGTGATGTTGATGGCAAAAAGCTGCTCATCGGTGAACCTGGGCTAAACTCAAGCATGGTACCTGCAGATTCGTGGCATTGCAGATGTGATCCACTAATTATTCGACTAGCCTGACGAGCTACAAGGTATCGTCTAGTTCTCTCGCACGGATACTTTCTGGGCAGACCTCCATATGCACTGCCTGCCTTGCCTGAAAAGCTTTTTCAGCATGCCGGTCAGGCGGCGAATGGGCGGTGCCGGAAGACAGCTGGTCGACCCAGCCGAACCTTAGGTAATCCAGGCCTGATCAGGCCTGCATGCTGAACACCTCTGCTGGCCCCAAAATGTCGCAAAGAACTCGTTGATTCGGATCGCTCCTACTGAGCTTGGTGTAACAGAACATCAAACCACCGTGTTGGCCGAGCCGGGGCGAAATTCAAAAAGTCTTAATGCAGCCCGCGGCATCCCAGAACCTCGTTGAAGACTTCTCTGTTTACTAATTTGACGGCTCCACTCAGGCTTTACTTCGCCAGAACCTTCTGCACCAAGCTCAGAAAAGCCCAGATGCTGGTTGAGGGCATCGTGAAGCGAGCCGGCACCCTCGTGGCCAAGGAGGTGCGCCAAGTAGAGCTCCGGTTTTGCAAACCTGAGCCAACAACCAGTCGGTGACTGCACAAATCACAAATAACGGAGTCTTACTCTAACTGATGATAATCGCAGCCAGACTGAAAGAGAGATAGTGCGATGCTCACGGCGACATTTTCGTGTGGTAGCTTGGTCTGCAGGGCTAGGCACTCGTCCAAGCTGTGCTTTTCATGGTCCAAACTGGGCTTTTTTGGGAAGTATCGGGCAGTCGGGGGGACGGTGGAGCCCAGGCGCAGGTACTTCTGCACGGGTGGAAGTGGCCAGCAAGCCGAGATCGACCGAGAGTCCTAGAGGAAACCACGCTGAGAACTCTAGGTTTGAAGTCCATCTCGTGCCCGAGGCTCTTGAACAACATTCATACCAGTACGTTGACCAGCTCTTGAGACCGTGGTAGCCTCAACGCATTTGGCTTTAGGGAGTGCGCCACATAAAGCACACATTCAACACCAAACCTACAGGCCTCTGAAAACCCAAGGCCCGTGAAATCCAGCAACCCCAATAAGGCTTGCAGCTTCAGATGCAGGGCTTAGAGTTGGTCCTTCAACGGCACGCACTTCACGACGCGACCCACCTGATGGCAGAGCTGAGGCTCACAGGCTCGCAAAGGCTTCGGGGGCTGACACAGCGGCTGGTGGTTGGAGTGTTTCTTCAACGACTTGTCCTGGCTTGCTAAAATATCAAACACACACGTACATTTGCATACCTATAAATTACGTACCATAGAACCCTGTACGCAGATATATGTGTATATATATATATATATATGCGTTATGTGTGTGTGTGTGTAAACGCCTGTACATGGCGACAGCTGTGCGAGACCAATTTTGGCGCAGGGGGCCCCAGGTCTTTTACTCATGCTGGGACCAGACGTGTCAACGTACCTGCTAAGAGAAGTACCTTGGTGGCTGAGTCCGCAGCTGGTATCCTCAATGGGACAGAACCCATATCCCTGTAACGTGTTACATGTTGTTGTCAGCATTGCACTTCGCAGACAGCAGCATATGCCATTCCTGGTGTTTCGCACGACGATGACGCGGAGGGACGGGACCCGAATCTCTCAACACATTCCAGTCCTTGGGTCTGGCATGCGGGACCGAAAACCATCCCTGTCCAGAAACCCCGCCCATGACGACGACTTCCTGTCAGTTGTTCGACGCAGTCGTCCGTGCCGTGCCAAAGTGTGTTCGTGTAATTATCTTTTTAACTTAATGTAATATATTGTAATCTGGTTTAGTGAATACAGACTTTTCGTCGGGAGATATGGGAACGGGACGAGGCGGACCGCTAGACAAACTCTGGAACTAATGCAGCCTGTTGACTCTTTGTACTTCTTGGCGAACTCTCCTAGAGCATCAAGCCTTGTAAACCCTGAACCCCCAAAACAGCTGAAGCTCGTGTTCTCGACCACACCACGAAATCCAGCCTGGCTTGACGGCCAGGGCTTGACCGGATAGACCATCTCTCGGCCGCTGCCCGAGGGAACGCTGCGGAACTTCTCGGTTGCCAACTCCCTTGCGATGCTGAATGCTGTAGGTTTCGCAGAGAAATGACTGTTTCAAGCTGGGCTCTTAAGGCAGGTCCAGGTCCTGCGGTCGAGGCCTGGGTTTATGCTAGGGCTTTATTAAGTTTATTGGTCTGTGTATTAGAATGCTCTAGCATCTGCCGTGTAGCGTGTAAATCTCCCTGAAGAGCTGGCACAACCCGATTATGGTAGCAACTCCACGAAAGCTCGACAAGTGCTCAAACAAGTGGTCAAGTTACAGTTGCGTACACGTGCCTAACTTCATGCTTGGAATCGCTGGCAGACCACAAGCACTCTTTGTTGTTCGTCAAATGAATAAAATCAGGGGCGGGTGGCTGCAGTGTATCCAAGCTGTCACTTCCCACGACAACAAGCTTCATAGCACCTGAGTTTCAGCAGGCTCACAGCAGCAGAGCACAGAATGAGCTCGCGAATTCAGGTACCCCACCTATTCACATGCTTCAAGCAAATCTCAAAGTGCCCAAGGCTTCAGCCAGGACATGCCAGGACGGAGCCTGGTTCGGTTCAGTAGGGAACTGTACAAAGTGCTTGCCAAAGGTCCGGCTTGGTAGTGAGTCTTGTTCCACTCCACCAATTGCTTCCGAGTGTGGTCCAAGTCGTTCGATCCCAGTGTGTCCAGATTGCCCACGTCAAAGCCTGTAGATTCAGCCAACAGGCAAAGGGACGTCAGTGCTGTCAGCGGTCTTCTTCAATAAACCGAGCCCGACGAGCATCGAGGTGTCACATCGTGCTTCGGCCTACACAAACCGGAGTCACCTGGAATGTTTGCTGGGTGTGATTCCGATAGCCGGCTGAAGCCGTTCCGGACTCGCAGCCATCAAGGCCGATTCAAAAAAACCCTGGACAACTTGTTGCAAGATACGAGTACTGGCTCCGATAGGCGGTGGGTTCACGACCATCCACCACTAAAAACCCGGTTTCACGGGCGACCGCTGGTAGGGTAAAGCACAAAGCTGAGTGCAGCAAAAGTCACTGAAGAAGGGATGCTCCGGGGCGGCGGTGGCCTTTAAAACCTGCGAGCTTTCTCCATGCAACCCGCAGACCCAAGATTGGAGCCTGGAGTTCTGGAGGCCACGGGCCACACGACTTGCTAGAGAGGCGTACAGCCCAGAGGACATTGAGTCTCTGGAGAGCTGCACAAGGTCTCTTAGTCTTAAAGTCTGCTCGAAGCCTTTGGAGCTAAGCCGCCTGGAGAAGTCGCCAACCGTCCTCGGTGGAGTAGTTGGTGCTCTCGGAGTCCACCGCCTGCGGCCGGGGCAACACAAGCTACTGCAGATTCTGTGGGACTTGGTGCATGCATCCCTCCAATCATCCCGGCCCCGGACCCTGAATCCCAAAACCCAAACCCGGAAACAGACCCCGAGACCTAAATCTGCAGCAGCGCCTTCATCTCCCTCTCAATGCCGGATGGGTCGAAGGTCGGGCTGATGAAAAACTGGGCGAAGCGATCCAAGGCTTCGTCCAAGAAGGGCGAAGCTACCTCGTCATGACAAGGACGGATAGGGTCTGATTTGGGATGCATACCATAGCTGGTTGCATGGTACATAGTCATGAGAATTGGACGCACTCGTCACGGCCTCAGTCTGCCTATCCCGCTGCCTCTCATCGAAAACGGTTGACTCATCGACGAAGACTTGACTAGACTTAGACTCCACATTCTGACCCACGGCGCCTTGAAGTAGTACGTAGTGTACTCGGACATGGTGAAGGCATTGCTGTCACCGCCATGCTCACTAAGATACTTGCTGTACTCGTCTTCCTTGGGGAACTTTTCCGTGCCCAGGAACAGCATATGCTCGTGGAAGTGGGCCAATCCAAGTCGGTCTTTGGGATCCTGGAAAGTGCCGCACTCCACTGTCAACGCAGCTGCCGACGTGCTTGCGCTGGGGTCTGATGCCAACAATACTTGGAGCCCGTTATCCAGCTGCAACACTCGGTACGAGCGCGGATCCCCTGGTGGGGTGCGGATTTCCGGACCCTCTGCCAAAACCTTGGTAGCCAAGGTCTCGGTAGCCAAAGCCCGGCAGAGAGGCGCCCGGAGGCCTAGAGCCCCTGATCGACGGAGCCAGGGCCCAGAGCCGGTCTTCGAGAAATGCCGGGCACGCGCCCCAGCAAGGAGGCCACCGAGACCCAGAGAGATCGACGCCAAAGGAATCGAGTCCGCCTCTGGAGAGTTTGCTGCGGAAGGTTCCGGATATTTCCACATGAGCATAGTATATACGTGAGTGGATGCATGGAAGTACATGTACACACATGTGTATATAAATATACATATGCATATATATATATATATAGATATATATATATATATGCATGCATATGTGCATGCATGAGCATATGTATGTGTACACACATACACATGTATATAGATATATATATATATACATATATATACATATATATATATATACACATGTATATGTACATTCAAAAATATACTGACATACATATACATATATACATATACATCTACATCTACATATATATATATATACATATGCATACATGTCCGACCACAACGAGGTACTTCACTCCTGGTGTCCTCACGCAACCGAGGTCCGTCGTCCGCAATACAGTCTGAAAGCGCAAGGCATTCATAAATCAATACTCACAGTTGCTTAGCATACATACCTACCAAGAACTGGACCCCCTGCACAAATCTATGGTAAATGCATACGCTGTGTTGAACTGAGGATCAACGTGCAGTAGCCTTTCCGCTTTACAGACTCAAAAGCGAAACGTCCGCAGGCTATCGCTGGATCTGTGTGTATACATATTGTACGTGCATCTGCACAATAAGTATGCATGCATGCATGCAAGCATGTGTGTGTAGCTGGCTTATTTCGCGAGCGTTGGGCCTTAACTTTAGATTGGTCAGCAAAAGTTTTCAGGACCGGGTTCCTCTGGATTCTAGTGTTGGCCCAGTAGGCCCCGCACAGGGTCAACCCTAATACAATACAAGGGCTTGTACGTTCCAAGTTCCAATCACGACATGCTGCAACAGCAAACACCCTGACCAAACACATCGCCTGGCTCTGCTGGCCCACACTGCTGCGGTGTCTGAGCCAAGCATCCTCGTCGAGACTATTTGCATCTAGGGTTCTCACATCGGGGCTAACGCAAGGGTCGGAGCTACTGAACGGGATCCACGAAAGATCAGCGTGCGACGAGCACACGAGTAATCACTGTAGTTCTTCAGCTTCGTGAATCCGATTTGACGTCTGCTTGGCTGCTGCCAAGCTTCCCGCAGCTGCCGATTCGGGGTGCGCGAAGACCCTGTCCGAGCTGCCGGACCGGTAGACGCGTAGAGCGCCGGGCGGAGAGACATGGCGCTAGCACTACAGTCTTCAGTTCACAGCGTGTATGACTCTTTCATACTGGTGCGCTGCAGTTTCCTGCGCAGCGCCTCTGACCTGTACTTCGCATCGCTTCGCATGGTCTGCTACCACACGCATACTGGCGGCAGTTCTTCCTTTTCTGACCCTACAGCATGGTTAGCATGATTTGTTCTACGGGACAGCTGCGAGGGGAAGCAAGCGGATGCGATCGTGTGTGTTGCAGAGGTCCGTCCTTCTCTGTTCCTAACTGTTCCTGTAGATGGACCTATCTGCTTGCCTGCTTAACTATCAATCTATATCAAATGTTTTGTGTTTATCCGTCCGTCTGCCTATCCGCCTTATGTACAAACATAATTGCAGACATGCTGTACAGGCAACATTGTTGCATGACATGCATAGTGGACAGGAGTGAAAGCTAACGTACAGAAACGCACAAGAAAGAACCGGCAGCATGCAGGGTTCAAACAAGCAAAAGCTTAGCTAGCCCACAAGCAAAAGCACATTGGCAAAGCTACCCATGAGTGTGTATACACACACGTCTCCTGCTAAATTCCACGTGCATGCAAACCAGAACACCCGTATAGGCTCATGCAGGGCATGCGGAAAGAGGAAGGAAGCGAGGGACAGAGACAGAGAGTCACGCAAGGAAAGACAGAAATTCGGCGAGAGAGAGGGGCAGGCAGAGATAAAGACACAGAGAGAGAGACAGAGGGGGAGGGAGAGTGAGATAGAACGACGGAGCTACAGAGGGAGGTACAGAGCGAGAGATCCAAAGATTTTTTTTACATATATCTGTGTACACATACCTCTCTCTCTATATATATATATATATACATGTATGTATGTATGTATGTATGTATGTATGTATGTATGTATGTATCAACGCACACACACACACACATATTATGTATATACACATACGTGCATACATACATACGTACATAGATATATACACATAATACAAATATAAGCATACGAATGTATTGTGTTTATGTATATGTTTATGTTTGTGTGCGTGTGTGTATATATATATACACCTATAAATACGTACTTTTACATACCATTTCAGGCTGTAAATCCACATGTCCATGTAGGTGCAGGAAGATCTGTGACGAGGCAAACAAGCGAAAACAGGTTCCAGGAAGCTAGCTTCACAAGCGAGCTGACAAACAGACAGGCGGTTTCTAGATGTATAAGCAAACGAAGAGGCAGATGGACAGACAGCCATGTCGGCGCGCAAGCGAACATGCATGTAGACGCAACGAGAGACGACCAAGGCATCGTAATGAACACCAACAAGACGCACTCTGGCAGCGGCCTTGGCAACCGTTTTCACAGACATAGCTAAGATGGAAGCAGGTACAATGAAGAGTGAAGAGGCATAAGACACTATAGAACTGTTCTGAAATCATGCAAGGTAAAACAGATTCGGATGATACGACGCTACAGCACTAAACAATCAAAAAATGATGACATGAGAAAGCTACAGACACAGCTGGGGATCGAACTGCCATGATGGCAGGCACACGGCACTTGGCTCGGGATGAATGGTTTTGCAGACTCACGGACACCTGGCTACAACTTCTCTGATATCCGGCGTAAGCGCCAAGGCTAAGGAAGAGCTGAAGTGCAATACCCCCAAGCATAGTGTTGCAGTGGTGGTGAAGCTGTGCTGAAAGCTGAACATCTGGCTTACTTTATGTCATAAAGTCTATGAGTGGACAGCCTGCTGCGACATGTATTCGAGGGCTCAAGCTGCTTGACAAGAAATGCATATTCAATGAAACGATACATAGCAGGAGATCGGGCACGTTCACCAGGAAACACAAATATGCATGAAGCGCATGCTGCAAGCAGCAAAAGGCTTCAATCATGATGCAGAAGCCTTCACCAAAGGAGTCAACATGATACCGCCTTTTCTCAGCGCTGCATGGAAAATGTTGGAAAAAACTGTGGGGCTAATGCAGGACAACTTTTCGTCTAACCCGACCGCGCGGCAACTGCTCTGTCCGTTGCCATCGCCAGGCTTTCGGCGAATAGCAGCAGAATCAGAGCCATGCTTTTCGAAGCGACTAGCGCTTGGATGTCGATGAATTCGCATGCGCACCCACACACATGTATGTAACACATGTATGTATGTATGTGTATATACATATATACATATATATGTAAATGTGTGTGTATATATATATATGTACATATATATGTATAATACAAACACATACATACATACATACATACATACATACATACATAAATACATACAGACATACAGACATACAGACATACAGACATACATGTGCATACATACTGCGTCCATTTGATAAGACTTGAGGATATACACGCAGGTACAGATTCATGCAACATACTGTTTTAGGTGCAAAATCAGCAGGAAGCATCGACGATAATCACATGGTTGTGTCAGTCAGCGCTGACTGACACCACTGTTTCGCCCGAGGTGCTCGAATCCACCACAACCTCGGCATGCGAAATGCAACTGATAAGGGATGCACTGCGTCAAAGCCAGTTGCTTCAGCAGTAAATTCGACGGACTGTGAGATTACACTGCACGTCTGGATGGCAGCGGGTGCAGGTGAGAATCACGCAAAGCTTAAACTGATGTGACCACACGGTCCGGTCCGAGCAGCTCTTCGTATAGGTTTGGCTTCGAGAGCCTGAAGTTATGCAACCAAACTCTGAAAGCACACGGCGGAGACATGGCGCGGAAACAAAAAAGCACGCAGCAGCTCATTGCGCTACTAGAAACAGCTGCCCCTCCCGCATTCCGACATCTAACCCAAGCCTGCCATCCCGGCTTGGCTTGAACATGTCACTCCTCACTGCAAAAATTGGAAACCGTGTCGAGACCTGAGCCCCTAAAGACAGGAAACCCTCAAATCTTATATACCCAGACCAGACGTCCTGAAGCTAAAACTTCCTATGTAAACCGAAGCCTTGTAGTTCAGGATGGCATAGGCGACAGGATCTTCCAGCGAACCTTGTGCTTGGGCACGGGAGGTAGCTTTCGCTCACCCCAAATAATGGAGTAGAACAGTGCAGAACTTCATCCGCTGCCGGGACCGAACAGCCACACGTAGCAATATACACCAACATAAGAACAAATGTTCATGGGTGCACATCTGCGCAGATACTATAGAATCGGAAAGTAATACATGAACAAATGGAAGCTATGATGCAATATCATGCTTGTGGGCATAATCCCTTCCCCCTTTTATTAAACACCTCCCCTAATAATAAAAAGACATTGGTGCAAATCCTCCCACAGTCATCTCTGCCTTTAAAACCTATTCTGAATTAGGGGGGAGGGTTTCGAGGCTCCAAATACCCTTAGAGCAGGGGTGTCGTGTAATATGAGGGGTGAGGGAGTGTATCTGTATATATATATATACACACACATATATATATATATATGTATCGAGAGAGAGAGAGAGACATGTGCGTGTCCAGTGTGTGTGTGTGTGTGTGTAGGTTACAGAATATTATGGGCTTGTGAATGTTTGCGTGGCCGTGACGCTTAGGAGTGCCACTGCCTTTACGCATA
Source organism: Symbiodinium sp. CCMP2456 (assembly GCA_905221635.1). NCBI lineage: Eukaryota > Dinophyceae > Suessiales > Symbiodiniaceae > Symbiodinium > Symbiodinium sp. CCMP2456. The sequence goes on from CAJNDV010011112.1 coordinate 376,809, forward strand.
TGGAATGCAGTATCGGTGCAACGTTTAACACACTACAATATGGAAGCAAATCCACGCATAGCCATTCATCCACCGATGTATCCGTATCTATACCTATGTGTGTACCCATACCTGTGCGTTGTCTAAATCTAGCTCTGTATCTAGAACTACCTCTATGCATTCGCCTATATATATATATATATGTGGTCATATATATATATATATACATACAGATGCCGATATATGTATACATATTATATGGAGAGAGCGAGAAGAGACAGAGAGACAGAGAAAGAGAGAGAAAGAGAGTGGCAGAGTGAGAGCCAAGTACTTATCTATGTATACATGTACATGTGCAAGAGTGTCAGCAGTGCAATGGTGATAACGATAGTAGTCACCATACTGGCATGATAATAACTGCCCTAGTAAAGATCACGTTTTGTCGCACTTGCCATGAACACAGCGAATCCTAACACCGACAATTCGTCGAAGACGGGGCACGCCGCAGCACCCGGCGAAGCGAGCGAGCACCGAAGCTGCCGGCGGGATCCTCCCCTCCTCGGCGTGCTAGCATAACTTTCGCAGAAACGACTCATTCGTGTGGAACGGCTAAAGTCGAGAGCAGCAACACTCCCCGCCACCGGCGCTCCTGCTCATCCTATTGGTCTCTTCTGTCGCTGTATCTCTCTTCTCCCTTTTGTTTTGTTCTCGCTCTCCCTCTGACTCTTTCTCTCTGCTTGCTTGCTGTGCGTATGGGGATAAGGGGCAGGTCTCTGCTCCCCTGCGCTCAACGTGCTACGCCAGTGTCCTGGTTCCGGTCGCGTCGGTGTGAGACTTCTCTCTGTCTCTCGCTCTCCTCGTTCTTTGCTTCTGCAGGGCTTTGGGGTCGTCTCTGTGTCTCTCTCTCCCTCTCCCTCGCTGTCTCTATCTTGCTCTCTCTTTCTCTCACTCACTCACCCACTCACCCACTCACCCACTCACCCACTCACCCACTCACCCACTCACCCACTCACCCACCCACTCACTCACTCACTCACTCACTCACTCACTCTCACTCTCTCTCTCTCTCTCTCTCTCTCTCTCCACGGGGCATAGGGGCAGGTCAATGCCCCCGGGCGCCAGGCCCACCCAATAGTGTTTATTGGGCATAGGGGTGTGAGAAAAGAGTGTAGATCGTCAACGGTGGAAACCTTAGTATATACGATGAAGAATGTGACGATCGTACACTCCACGAAGACACATGCACAGGAACGTTGACCGCTGACTCACAACAGGAAGTATCCACGACGACTACAGTAGCAATAACCTTGCAGCGACGTTCCCCTGTGGAAAAGTGGAGGCACTAGCCGAGGAGCAGCGCTCACTCTCTCTCTCTCTCTCTCTCCATCTCTCTCTGTCTTTCTCTCTCTTTGTCTCTCGCCAAGCAACAGAGTTGTGTGAGGGGGATCAGCAAGAGAATGGTACTCACTCTTATTTCTTTATCTCTTTCTGGTACGGCGGAGCTATCCAGTTTTGACGCTCCCTCCCCGGCTCTCTCTCTCTCTCTCTCTCTATGTCCCTCCCGGGCATGGAGAGCATTCGAGACTCCCCGGGCCGATGGCCCAGCCTTGTAATTAGGGAAGAAGTGACACTCGTTCCCAGCTCCCAAAGAAAAGGCGCTAAAAAGAATATTAGCCGTCTCTCATTCTTTCGCCAGGGCTGTGGTGGGGAGTTGCCTCCCCACCGCGCGCGAGTGCCCCCCCGCCTGTTGCGGGTGCCAAGAGCTTCTGGAAGCGTGCACAAAAGAGGCAAGGGTCGCACAAAAAGGACTCAAGCTCCACTACGGCACCCAACCAACAAGGAAAGACTACCACGTCTCTCTGTCTCTCTCTCGCTCTCTCTCCCCCTCCTTGCTCCTTTCTGCGACATGCCTGGGGGGAAGCCGCGGTAGGCAGCTAGGACCCGAAGTACATGCAATGTTGCATCTTTTTCTCTGCCAGCGTCGTTCAATCTAGATCAGCTGGGGCCCCTCATGAGCCCCATTCCGCCATCACAAACGATGCACTGTCCCGTGATTTGGGTCTCGCTTGCCTGAGCCAGGAGTGTCATGACTGTGTTGCCGCGAGGCAAAAAGCGGTGCTTCTTGCCAGATGTTGGAGGACGCTATCTCGTGCATCAACCAATAAAGCATCCCTCTCGAAAAACATATGTCAGAGCCTCCAGAAGCATGAGAATTGTCGCCGCTACTTTGTCCTCACGAGGCACCAGTGCAAGGTTGGAAGAAGTACAGACCGCGTGGGTGTCGACCATTATCATGACGAGCAGCCGGGGTTGCCACGGCCTTCATGGGGATGCTGGTTTCCAGACGGTCTTTGACGTAGTCGTAGAGATCAGGACCCATGCCTGAAAGATGCTCCGAAAAGCCCTAAGACTCGGAGGTCCATGGTACGGTGCGGCGAACTTGTGCTCTGCGCCTTCTCGAAGCCATCGGCCTTCAATGAAGCCCGGGCAAACGGCGTTCACGACGATCTCCGGCCCGAGGACCTTCGCCATGACCTCAGAGTTTCTAGAGATTCTACGCAATTCTACACGACTTCATGCTTCAGGGACATGCTGAAGCCCTTTGCGCTGGGGACTGGTCCGCAGTCAGAGCGTTCAGTGCAGCCTTTGACATCCTTAGCGAAGGATAGCGAAGGCATGGGCACACAGCGAGTCTGTGGTGGTGGCATGCTGCGAGTGCTTCAATTGCAAACTCGCATCAGATAGGCCACAGAGCTGCCAACCTTAATTCGATTGCTCGACTTCGACAGCTGACTTGCACAAGGCGACTGCGAATAGACACGCTATGCAAGCAGGGAGCAGTGTGGTAAGCCCCGGCTACTGAGGAGACGTTGACGACGCGACCTCCTCCAGCCTCGCCAGTGCTGCAGTGGCTACCAAGGCCACACCCGCGTACACACGGCGCTTTGCTGCCAAACACGGCACCGGCCTTCCTCATGTGTGGAGCACATAATCGGATCATGTTGAAGGCACCGATGGCATTCAGGTCCTGAAGACTGCGATTGATACGTCACAGAAACGCTGCATCATGAACTTGGTCTGAGCAAGCTGAGGTTCGTAGATGCGTCGGAAATCAGCAGAGTTTAGGCCTTCCAAGTCGCCATGGTGAACAAACTTCGTTGTACCGGCATTGTTCCTTAGAGGCCAGACGTTACAGACCAACATGTTCGAGAGCTTTGCTGAAGCCTCGGTATGGCCAAGTTTCACCAAAAAGTCAACTCGCCCAAATCTCTTGACCTGTCTCAGCAGTTTCCACACACTACTGTCGGGACTGTGGAAGCCAGTTCAACAGAGGCCCTCGCTGTTTCTGCGACGAGCTTCTCACAACCGGCATCAGTGGCAACGTCCGCTTGGCAGAGGAGCACCTAAACAAGTTGTAAGCACCTCAAGCAAAAGCGACCATGAACTGCCAGAATGCCGTCCCGATGAAGTTCCCTGCTCGTGCCTGAGCACCGCTGGCTGCACAGCCCTGTCAGCTGAGTGCCAGTGCTGCTGGAAGCGGAATTGGCGCTGCTCAGCGTGCCTCGGCAACCTTTGCCGCGTCATCTGCACTTTTGGAGAAATTTACGACCTTGGTGGTGGAGACGCGGAGAGCTTGCATTGGAGGGTAGAAAGGCACGAGGCCTATAGTCGCTGGGCACTGGGACCCCTACCACACTGCAGCCACGTTCAGCCAAGCGCCGCGAGAGCGCGGCGCCGACGCCAGAGGAGGCGCCGGTGACGATGGCGACCTGCACGAAGCGGGTGCCGCTTGTGGAGATGGGAGACGGCGACGTGCGTAAGAGGGATGCACTGGCCTTGCCGGCGAGCGGCGCAAGCTCTCCTTGCAAGCTTCATCGTTTCGTACTTAGGTGCCTCGCGCCAAATTTGGCCATGCCTGCGACTGGCCGCGCTTCAAGCTGCGCCGCCAGGCGCCGCACACGACCGGCAGCCATGAAAGCGGCGAGTCCACGAGCAGATGTCTATGCTTAGCCGGCTTAGCAAGGTTGGAACTTCAATTTATTGTTCCAGCCTCTTCGAATCTGGCAGTCTTGCGGAGAAGCCTTGTGCTGACAAGCTGAATAGCACTGCCATCCCAAACGAAGACTCGTCATGCAACCTGGTTGAATACGGCTTGAATGTATGTAGAGCCATAGAGGGCAGGCCGGCTAAGCCAAAAAGGTGCCTTCACCGTTGCAATTCTCGGTAGAAACCAATCCTGAGATCCCTGCCGATTTTCGCCAGGACTTCTTGACGCCAACGATCGCTGGGCTCGATGTAGGCCATGGGGTAGCTGCGCTGCAGTCGGCCCTGAAAGTCTTCCACCAAGCCATCGAAGACCTTCGCTTGTGGAGATCTCAGTGCTGCATCGCTCCGCCGAGTCAAGTCCAGCCTCCCGAAGCGTCTCAGAAGTCAGCGACCTCGGAAAGCGACTCCCAGCATCCGCGGCGGAACACACACCCCAAAGCGAGAAGCCCACCCTAAATCATGGCAAAAGGGTGAATCTCCTCTCAGTGATTTATGGCGTGGCCTCATGCAAGCCCAGCCATCGAGGCGATCGGCCAGCGCGCGTGGCAGCGCGGAGGGGCCCGCTGGGTCATTTGATGTGAGGATGATGACCTCAGTTGCAGGCAGTTGGAGACATTTGCTTGCACTGAAATATTGGCGGAGATGGACTTGTGACAGGTTCGATACCGTCTCGTCTATGTACCGGGATAAGCTCGGGTGCCTCTCGAGCAGGTTTGCCTTCCAAGTCATGTGCGTGGGGAGGGTTTAGCTTTTGCTGTAGCTCACCACTCGTGGTTTTGGCCACTGGCACATAACAAAAAAGATACAAGCTGAGGAGGCCTCGATTACTGTAAGCTCTGTCTGTGATGATGAGTGAATTGGCTCACTGCGCACTGTTACCGATTGCAATAACGATGACATGTACACGGAACCCCAGAAGGTTCGAACATGGGTTTCGGATGATTAGTGCTGGGATCCGTTATACTTTACCTTAAGGGCATGAGGAGTATAATGTTCCAAAATTATGGCTTCAACTGTACAGGGAGTCGGTCAGCTATCAGTTCAATGCTGGAGGAGACAATGAGTACGGCACAGTCTCTTCGCACCGGGCATCACGGTCCAACTTGCACAGCCCGCAAGGTTGTAAACGAGGCACGGTATGTCGAAAATCTGCTCGACCAACACCCTCCACACCGGGCAACGTCAGAGAGGCTTCCTGCCCATGCGAGGCAATGCAAGCACAAATACAACACGAGTAACTGTATCCATCAGGGAGGCTACAAACTCAACGAAACTGCGGCTTTTCGTCATTTTGTCAACGAGTGCTTCTGTCGGTCCCTGCTGGCCAACAAGTGCCCAAACCATCCCAGCTCTCCGTGTGTGCGCTCATGCTCGTGCTTCCGCAAGTGCCCATGCAACTCATCCCCATACAGGTATATGTATCTTGTCATTCACACAACAAGACCGGACCCCTTGGCTAAGAAGGTCTCTTCTCTTCTCCTCCAGTACTTCCAGGAGCAACCCGAGGAACTCGGGTTGTGCTTTGTCCGCTTCATCGATCAAGACCTCAGCATACTCGGGCCAAGAACATGTTTGGCCTTACTTCACCATCAGCGCATTCCAGGCCAAGGGTCGACACCTGAAAAGAGCCCCCAAGCTTTTTGGACATGCTTTTGGCGCGATCGAGATTTGTCCAATGTCCAGCCCAAGCTGCCACCGAGTGGGGTCGCCTGCGGACGCCCTTGACCAAAGCGGCTCCTGGGCGCAAGGCTTCCACAGGCTAGGGGCTTAAAAGGGTCATGTAGACCCCTGATTGATCACTTCCTTCCTTAATCAAAAATTACAATGCGAATCTAACTGTTTAGACTGATGAGCAGGTGCTGGCATGTCCGTGAGCCTGCGTGTAGTACATGGTACCGGTGGTTTTGTTTGCACTTCCATCTATCCGTGCATCTGCACATGTGTCTCTCGGTCTATGCCCCGTGTGATATACATGTATGCATGCCGAGCATGTACAGGCAAAATTACATATGTCATAGACATAAACATATATACAGGACAGAACGAAAGAACGAGAGATAGATAGATGGATGGATAGATAGATAGACAGGTAGACAGGTAGGTAGATAGATGGAAAGATAGATGGCGGTTGGTGGACATATCATATACAGTTTGATATACTTTGCATGTGCGTATGCATGTGCGTGCAACACGGACACAAGCACAAACATGCGTATGTGTGTGTGGATGTATACATGTATATGTACACACAGATAGATAAAGATAGATAGATAGATAGATAGATAGATAGATAAATAGATAGATAGATAGATAGATGGATAGATAGAGGGATAGATAGATAGATAGATAGATAGGTAGATCGGCAGATCGATAGATGGATAGATAGATAGATAGGTAGATAGGTAGACAGATAGATAGATAGATAGATAGGTAGATAGGTAGATAGGTAGATAGGTAGATAGGTAGGTAAGTAGGTAGATAGGTAGATAGGTAGATAGGCAGATAGATAGATACATAGATAGATAGATAGATAGATAGATAGATATATAGATATGTAGGTAGATAGATAGATAGATAGATAGATAGACAGGTAGATAGATAGATTGATTGGTTGATGGATTCATTCACTAACAGTTGTCTGATAGGCAGATAGGTAGATAGGTTACATGTATAACTATTAACTTATTGGCTTGATTATTGGCTTATTGTTCAATAGTTGGTCATACTATATGTATATACTTACCCGCGTACACGCACACATGTGCCGCATCTTGACGATCCATTCATTGAGTGAGAGACGATAGACGAGAGACAGTGCGAAAGAAAGAGCTAGAGAAAGAGAGAAAGAGAGAGAGGGGAGGGAAAGACGGAGGGAGGGAAACGGCATCATAATGGTGCCCATGGGCACCATTTGCACGGATTGTCTTTTGGCTTCTGGGCTTGGCGTTTTAGGCCATTACATGGGCTTTGCGAGGGTGTAAAACGCATGTATATACAATTTTGGGATACCGTCAGGTTGTGCTCAACAGTGATACTATATGGGTGTTGTCACTGTGTGTTTTGCTGTGTGACTTTGGCTTTGGGTGTTGCTGTGCGCCCTGTTCCACCCCTCCAGGAAAGGATGGTTAGAACCCACTTAGTAAAGGTTTTGGGGTTGAGGGCCAAGGATTCTGGGACACCACCCGAACTATCCTGCGTCCTGATACTACTCACAGACCCGCAATCCCCTCCCTTGATGGGGCGCAGTGCTGTCCTGCGCCCTCAGCGCTGGAGGCACTGGCACAGTCCTTACTAGGCAAGGTTGACGGTCTGTTGGATCTGTCCACAGGGTTCTTTTATCGATCGGCCACATGCAGTCTTGTGGACACCCACAACAGTCCCACCCCATCACTTGCAGTTGGGCCTTTGAGGGGCCTTTTCCGAAGCACTTCAAAAACTCTTCATGCCTCGGTTGACGATACCAAATGTCGGCGTGCAACGGATCCCAATCAGACACAAACCGGGTAGAGATGCCACCAGTTATTGTACAGGGTAGCTGCAAATCTTCGAGAGTTTATCATTAACAATAAAGGGTGACCTGATTGCCGACGCAGAAACTTGAAACATCACTGTGCCTTCAGTAGGACTCATGGACAAACCAAGTAGCGATCCTCACCATAGCACTGCGTGAGCCGAGGGAGACCTCCGCGAGGGCCGCTGCGAGCGAGGTCTTGCCCACGCCTGCACGAGGAGCACTCAGACGGAACGACCACCGTGAACAAAACTTGTGCTTGATGCAAACACGGCCTTTCTGGATTTTATGCATTGCAGAAAAACATCCGTTCATAAAGTTCTCTCTTCTGCGACAGAACGGCACAGTCACGACTACCCACATCTTGCCTGGAGGCCCGTACAGCAGCAACGATCCGATCGGACGGTGAAGCTCCTGTCCGCATGTTTGTCCGTTCATCAGGGGGAAGACTCTGAACACCATTAGAACCACGCAACATGCAGGAACAACGATCCGAGCTGTCGGGCTGAGTCGAATCTGGAGCAGTTGTGCGAAACCTACCAGCAGGATGTGACTAGAAATTCCACGACGACCAAGCGAGATGGCAGTCATAATATCAATAGTGTTTTCCTCAGACTCAACTCTGCCGTTTGCACCTGATCTCAGGTTCGAGGCCCCCCGAACATGGTCGTTCTGATGAATATTCTATCAAAATCCTATCAAACCTCTAAGTGTTGCCGTTGGTGCCTGCAGCTGCACCCGGGCCCGAGCCACCGCTGCAGCGACGAGACGTACAGCAGCCTCCTGGCCACGCACACGGGCTCGCAGAGCCTCCTGGCAGGGGCGGGGGTGCGTTTGGAGGTACATGCCATGTACACTCACTTGTAGATGCGAGTGTATGCATGTATGATCATGTATCAGGATGCATGTCATTGAGGCACTTTTTGGCACTTGCGCCTCGAAGCTTGCTCTTAAACTGTCCACGGACGGTTCGACTGGGACCCGAGAGGCCTCCAGGTCGAGGATGCTCCGCGCTTCCACTTCGGACACCTACATGTAGCGGATTACTTCGCCACGGCTCCGAGGCTTTTACAAACGTCCAGACCATATAACTTAAGGGGCCTGGACCCCAAGGAGCTTGGGATTTAGTGGCAGGCATGGGCAGCCTCCTTCATTGAATTGAAGCTTGCGGATGTGGGGCCGCTCCAAATGAGGGTTCACTTGCGGGCTTGTTGTGGCACTGCTGCATGAAACTAGGTAACTAGGTACTGTGTACAGAATCTGAATTTCTGAATGTTGAACAATGCCGATCTGCCGTGTGGCTGCATGCTTGCGTTTAAACCTCTATCCCACGCTTGCTATGAGATAGACTGCAAGTTTTGCATCGCCCAGATTGCCGAATTCCGCGGACATGGTGGTGCTCCAAAGTAAGGCAAGGAACAGACCCCGGGCTCATGCCGACAGACTCTTCGAGGGCAGCTGCGACGTCCTCCGTCTCGACAAACACCTCGAGCACTGCTGCATAGGCTTTTTGAGTGGGTGACTTGGTATCGGCACCGGAATGGCATGCTCACTCAATATTAGAGGTTTGCAGTGCTAAAGAAATACTTGGGGAGGTAGGCTGCGCAAAACCGACACGAAGCCCAGTGTGCTCAAGTGCATGCCCGCTTTCAGAGCTTACAGCTTCCTCCTGCAGCGAACCTGCACGACAGGACACCACACAGGCCTTGTCTGTACCACCTCCACCTCCTCCTCTGCCCTTCGCCAGGACGGCGCTGCGGTCCATCACATCAATCGCCTCCAAGCTGGAACCGACACCGGGAAGATTTCCAATTGAAGCTAAAACTAAGCTGACCAAGCAATAACTCTGCATCACAGGGCAAGGAGGTACCTAAGCATCTCGGCAGGGCGTAGCCTTGTCGGGCAGCTTGCGCTCAGGGAGGTAGCGCTCCGACCAGATTGCTGCCGAGGCGAGGGCAGCATCTTGGAACCTCATGAAGACAACAGATCCCGCTGCAATAAGGTGCTGGTACAGTGCCGGGAATTTAGAACAATTATTTGAGCAAGATTGCCAAGCAAGTTTGCAATCTTGGTCTCGCCGAGTAGTTTACCTTTTAAACCAAATGCAAGTGGGGCAAGGGGGGTGGGGAGCAAGATTGCCAGCAATTTTGCAATCTTGGTCTCCAAAAGGTAAACTAGTCGGCGAGCAAGTGGAGCAAGGGGCAAGATGACCAAGATTGCTTGGTACCAAGATGGTTCCATCAAACAGTTGTTCTAAATTCCCAACACACTGTACTGGTACTACTGCGACTCGAGACAGTTACCATCACTATTCAAACCAAGCAAAAACCTTGCCCTCTTCATCACGATCTTCATCACCATGCCTCAATGACCGTCACCACCGCCCAGACTTTCGCAGCCGCCATCCTCATCTTCAAACCCCCTGAATCACCCGAGTATCACCATTGAAGTATGCTGTAAGAAATCGCACCCAGTTTAGTTTCTTGCACACATGGTCAGGTCGGTCAGGAAAAAGGAACACGACACCACAATCACTACAACTTTCATATGCGATGACTAACGACCCTGCTGCTGCTGCGGCTTCTTCTCCTGCTACTGCTATGCCGCCCCTACCCCTCTCTTATTGCCATCACCTCTGCTACAACGAGGAACACCAGGACGGCTTCTCCCTCAAAGCGGCTTGCACCGAGTTGGTCCAGTCAAGGCACCGAACCCCATGGTAGCGCTCCTTGCAAAAGGCATCGACAAGTGGTCTTGCAAGATCTGGATCCTGTACGAACAAGTGTAGAGGACTTTGGCTCGCATCTCTTGTCTTTCATTCCAGTCCCCTTCGCAACGCCTTCATAAAAACGAGCATCGTAGTGATTCCGGAGACCCTCCAAGACCACCACCGTCTCTTGAGCTGTGGGCTCCTGAGCTGGGGCTGCCGACTTCGCCAAGCTGATGCAAGCAGCGATTGTGACATCCCCGAACCCGGGCCTCCACCTCCACCACTTCAAATCGCCTCTCCAGGGCTGCATCGCGGGAGAAGTACTGGAAATACTCCTCCATGGTTGTGGCGGCGATGCACTGCAGCTGGCCACGAGCCAGCGCAGGTTTCAGGATGTCGGCCGCGTTCTGTGGGCTGGAACCTGTGGCACCGGCTCCGATCAGCGTGTGGGCCTCGTCGATAAACAAGACGCTGCCTGAAGCCGCGGCAACCGAAAAAGTGGAAACATCAGCAGAGCGTCATCTTCTTCTGCTTCGACACAAGCTTGAATTCTACAGTGACCCTTGCTTGCATGCAGTCAACTTAAACTTCCTGCCGCATGTAAAGCTGCCTTCTTGGTCCACGTCCTCGAGGAGGAAGCGCAGTCGCTCCTCGAAGTCGCCCCGAAGGCGAGTGCCCGCAGTGAGCAGTGCCACATCCAGGCTCCTGAGCCTGCAAAGTGAACAAGCATCTTGGTGGTGTTCCTTTAGGAAGTATAAGCCCGCTGTGCCTAAACAGAGACATGCACATAGCACGACTCAGTGCAGCCAGACCCCTTTGTCGACAGCTCCAACCGTGTACTAGCAACCAATTTTGCCTACAAGCGCAGCGGATCTGTTGGCAAGCCTCTTGCCAGCCAGCCAAGTAGGGGCACGGCCCGCAGCAATTCGCTGCGCCAAAGCTTCTACCTGAATGTCTGCACCGCAATTCAGCTCCGTTTCTGCCCAGTCCTGTCCGCATTCCAAGACGACAGGAGCCATACCAAATCTAAGCGAGCCGCCACGGCAGTCTTCCCAACACCCGGGTCGCCCACAAGGAGCACATTCCTCTTCATCCGCCTCCCGGCTGCATGCTAGACTACATCAGTGTCTGAAGCGATAGTCTTGTTTGGTGACGGTAAAGCTGCGGCTCTTCAAGTTACCGAAGGGCAAAGCGCTCTGCTCGGTTCAAGAACGATTGTGTTCGTGCGCGCTGCCCTCTTGAACCATGTAGACTCCTGTCTCACCTCTCTTTCGCAAGCTGCGCCTGTCCCCAAGCAGCAAACACGGCATCAGCACAGTCAGCAGAAGCCCCGAAGTGTCGGACTAGATTCGCTTGATCATGGCTTCTGGAGAGAAGCATTCCTACGGCACGCAGCGACATGGATGCAATTGCACACATATCCAAACACAAAGTTGTACCAACAGCAAAACACACAATGTGCTTTTGCTGCACCTACTGCCCCAACCTAGAAGGACGTTCTACAACTCAGTTCTGTAGGATGAGGCATTTAACACACCGATGTCGGAATAAATCGAGGCGTCAAGCAGTTCCGAAAATAGCCACAAAACCAGCTAAACCTTCACGAACGAGTGTAGAACCCTCTTCCTATCACACAATGCCAGAACTGTTGATGCTACTCAGCTACTCGCTTCTGCCGGGACACCGGCCAAGGGCTCGCTCCACACGGCTCAAGAGCGCCTCTCGGCCCGTGAAGGGATCCAGCCGACCCTCCTGCGGTGGGTCAGCACAGGTCTAAACTGCATGTGTGAATTTTGCATGGTGCTTCTGCTGCTGTCGTCGCTGGTGGCTGGTGCGGGGACAACAACGCCGACAACGACGGCAGCTGCCGTGCAGCGGCTGCTTCTGCGCTCTTGTTGCCACAATGGCTCACATCATCACCAGTACTACGGTCCAAGCACGACTACTGTACTACCACTGAGACAGATGCATGCATACTGTAAGGGCGATGACGCACAAATGAGCGAATAAAAAAAGATAGTCTAGTGCTCAGCAGGAGCCTTGTCATTCTCATCATGATGATCATCATCATGAAGACGGTTATGCCTCCTAATTTCACGTTCCTGCCTTCACTTCGTCGTCGTCAACCGCCTCTGTGTGTGTGTGTGTACCTACCTTTCCATGCATCCATCCAACCATCCATCCGTCTAACTGTCCATCCATGCGCGTGTGCATGCATATGTATATACATATTCTGTGTGTGTGTGTGTATGAGTGTGTGTATGTATATATATATATATAGATATATACCTACGTCTATATTATATATATGTGTGTATATACATATATATAAGCCCATGTATGTGTATATATATATATATGTATATGGTACACCCCCCTCCCCCGATGTACCTACGTACTTGGTGGGTTTATACCACCGTTGTGTGTTCGCAGAACTTCTTGTGCGCGGGCGCTGGCCTCAGCCACTAAATACGTTTTCCTGTACTTTTCGCGTCACCCATGTCTCATCTTCTATCTGTTCCCTAAAGTCTCACCGACTCGCCGTCAAGCATTTGCGATACGTGTCTTATTGTTTCTCATAGAGCATGAATCCAGTTGTGTGACGCTTCATTCTCTTCGGCCTCATCCCTCCATGCTGCTAAAGCCACACAAGAGGCAGTATGCACACAATACCCACGAACACTCAAAACTCGTGAACAAGTGTTAGAATAGCTAATCGGTGCGGCAGCACAAGAAGGAACGGCGCAGCAGTTCAGTGCTAATGCGTTCGTAGATGATGACTACCCCTTATTTCATTGAGAAGGAGATACCACAAGAACACGCGAATATGCAGAGAGTATTCGCAAGCGACGACGTCATGCCATGCCCTTGCCATAACTTGAAGAGTACGCAAATGCTCGGGTTGTTTACCGATGAAATATTCAGCAGAGGAGGAAATAATGGGCTAGCAAACCTGTTACACAGCATCTTACTTGATATCATGTAGGTCTGAAGCATATACTAGTGGAACATTGGTTAAGCTGTATGTGAACATCACATGTTCGACGAATATTGAATGAAGTCTTACAAATTTCCCTCTTGTTACATGCTACTTACATATACGTAGAGAGCTCTGCACGGCAGATTCATTAGGTTTCCGGCGAGTATTTAGATGGGCTTTAACTATTGCATTAATCTGTAAGAGTGAGACACACCCTGAAGACGATGTACATATTCAGCGCTAAACGAAAATCTTCCATTATTGGATTGCAATGGAAAGATGCAGCGAGTATGACCCAAACACCAAACGAGCAATACACAGAATAGAGGAACAGAAGTGTAATGCTCAACAAGTAGGCTTGAAGTATCTACAGAGTGGTTCTGTATTACACACTGCTTAAATATCTGTCATGCTTGACTAAGTACTGACTACCTGTGCATCACATCTTTTTGCTTGCATTTACTTGTGCCGGTATGCAGTTGAGCACTAACTACATGTTAATATAGCAAAGAACTCAGCCATGTAAAATGGAACTATTGCTTAAGGTTTGTGTGCTCTCATTTGAAACCTTGCCTTTTTGTTGAAGTAGTTGTTAGGCACCGTATTGAACATCAATCAGTAATCAGGTATTAAGCCGATATTTGCATTTGTATTGGGCACTTCATCGTAGTTGTCTGGCACGTGTCCCAAAACCAATCTCAGATGGAATCCGCAACGTCGTGAGGCAGTTTCTTGCAGATTGTTACGTCCAACAGAAGTCATGGCAGTAATGGAGCTGCACAGACATAGTGATGATTTGAGCTCCAAGGGAGGGACGAAAGGGCGCAAACAATAAAGTCTCGCAAAACTTACTGTCTAGTAGCAGTGATACATGTCTGACGAAAATGAAACTGCCTGCATTGTTGCGGTGGTGCTTACAGTGCTTTTGGGCGCCGTGTGTGCCACTTGTATTGGTGTTTCCAATGTTTTGGGCTCCGTCTGTGCAGTCTTTATTGGTTGTGTGTGTGTGTGTGTATGCGTGTATATATGTGTGTACATATATATATATATATGAATGTATGTGTATGAGATATATCTACATACAGATAACTATACATATGTATGTATGTACACATGTATGTATGTCAATGTATGCTTTACGTGTCACTGCTCGTTAGTTTGAGCTACCAAACTTCCAATTGAATCAGGCCTCATGCATCGTAGATCTAGCTGACCAGACACGACGGCTGCCTACGCCGACATCGTGAATCAAAGTCCGACCCTTTGCCCTCCCGACAACCTCAGCACATCGAATCCTTGGCCAAAGCTGTGAGGTCGGGTGCGAAGCGGTCGATGGGCCGGCCGTCTGCACTGGAGGCAGGTGACGATGGCGACGACTGCCCGCGTTCGGTGAGGGCTGGCTCTGTCGCGCTGGCATCACCACGGCCCTCGTTAACGATCTCCATCAGAGCCTCCGGACTTGTGGGTCCCAAGAGGGGCACTATTCAAAAGAACATGCGTTTTCATTTAATGCATGTACCGAGGCTGTAGCTATTTGCATGCGAACATACTTACGCTCCGATGTCTCTAGCAAAGTACAGCATACGAACACAGTGAGTTGTGCATGTAATCATATCATATACTATACATATGTAGAATTTACTAATGTGCAGATAATTCAAGCCTAGGCACGATCTGGATGCTTAAACTCCGCTATGACAGCACGCAGAGGTCTGTGTGTATCCTGCCAATCAATATGGAAAAACTGTCGAATAGTGCAGCTTCTCGGCAATCTACAATACCAGACAATCGGACTGTACCTATTCTCACATAGTATGACAAGATGAACAATGATTCATAAGACGACCTGGCATAAGATCAAACAGTACAATTCAATATATCACAGTGGAACACAACATAATGGAATACGATACAATGAAATATGACATAAAAGCACATAACATAGCAAAGAATGATATGGTATCGTACAGGAAAAGCGAAAATAAGATAACACTGAAATGTCTGATATGGCATACAAAAAGATACTTACCATCCACATACATGCACACCTATACATACAGACATATGCGTGCGCACATACAGGCAGACGGACAGACAGGCAGACAAGCAGATGGACATACATGCGGTCGACTGTGATCGACTTTGTCCTATGTATCTGGTGATGGGCTTTCGTGACTGCATAGTCACTACTCTTTGTGCACTTGTCTGCCATTCGACATCTGGACGGATGGACGGACAAATGCATCAACACGTCTTGGTCGACACATGAACCGTCCAGCTCGACAGCGGCTTTCTCAGGCCTTCCGCAGTGCTGCTCGGCGGGGGTTGGACGCAGCACCGCCGGCCCCGGAGTCAAACTTCGTAACCTCGGCTGCGGGTGTAACATGCTTTAGCCATGTCCATCATGCACATCAACATTACACCGCTGTTACCAAGCATGGAGCATTTTCCGCCTTCGGGGCGGATCCAACTAGACTGGATGTTTTTTGGTTCATATCACCTGAGACCTGGACGGGCTTCCATCATGGGACAGGTTCTAGCTGGCTATCCGACGAAGGATTGCGGTTAAACCAGCGTTAAAATTCGAACACCAGTACACTCGCATCAGGCGGGCGGCCGTTCGATCGAATCCTTCGCCGTCGAATGCTAGCAAAAGCTTCCCAGCAGCATGGCTCCCATTGCTCAGGAATCCTCGGAGGTCAAGGTACGACGACCACCGACACAACAAGAAGAAAACGAACAAGAAGAAGAAGAACAACAACAACAACGACAATAGCAGCAACAGCAACAGCGACAGCGACAACAACAGCAGCAACAACAACAAAAAAAAACAGCAGTAAAGCGGCAGCAACAAGAAGAACAACAACAACAGCAGCAACAACAACAACAAAAGCCAATGAGCATGGCTTTTGCTGCTACTGCGACTGCTACTACTGCTACTAGTACTGCTACTGGTACTGCTACTACTACTAC
>CAJNDV010011112.1:393119-413554 GCA_905221635.1 Symbiodinium sp. CCMP2456
ACTACTACTACTACCACTACTACTCTACTGCTACTGCTACTGCCACTACTACTACCACCACCACTGCCTCTACGACTACGACTGCTCCAGTTCTCACTGATCATACTGCTAAGGCTACTGCTACTTCTACTGCTACTGCTACTGCTACTGCTACTGCTGCTACTACTACTACTACTACAACTACTACAACTACTACCACCACCACCACTGCTCCTACTACTACGGCTACGACTGCTCCTGTTGCTACTGATGGTACCGCTAAGGCCGCTACTACATCTACGGCTACTGCTACTGCTACTGCNNACTACTGCCACTACTACGACTACTACGACTACGACTACGACGACGACGACGACGACTACTACTACCACCACCACCACCACCACCATTACCACAACGACGGCTACGACTGACTAGGACTACGATGACGGCAACGGCTACTACAACTAATACTAATACGAACACCACTAGTGGCCAAGCTTCCAAGCAACAGGCCATAAACATAATTCAGGTCAGTATACCATATCGCGATCGAGACGAGTCGATGCACTCGTTCCGATCCTTTCTTGCCGATCAAAGCGGCCCAGCATGATGTGCTCCGTGCCCAACATACGGTCCGTGCCCGGCTCCGTGGGAAGCCATCGCAACATCCCTCGCCATGGGACGCAAGGTGCTGTAGCGATTAAAAGCACTGCGGCACCATCCAAAATCCAAACATTCTGAAAATGGGCCACCGACACACAACAAAATGCACCAAAAGCTGCCTGACGCGCGTCGCAAATAGAACAGGGCCTCTGCCTGGATGGGCGGTTGATTCGTACTGTACAGGAACTGCTATCGGCTGTCGCTGCTGGCACTGGCTTTTACTGCTGCTGCTGCTGCTGCTGCTACTACTACTACTACTACTACTGCAAGACCACGACCAGGACCACTACCAGTGCCACTACTGCTAATACTACTGCTACTGCTACTGCTACTGCTACTGCTACTACTACTACTACTACTGCTGCTGCTGCTGCTGCTGCTACTACTACTACTGCTACTACGTCTACTCCCACTACTCGTACTACTGCTACTACTACTACTACTACTACTACTACTACCACCACTACTACTACTACTACGACGACTACTACACTTACTACACTACTACGAGCACGACATCGACGGGTACTACGACGACGCAGTACAAACCTACTTGGAACTACGTGCGGTCAGGTGAATGGGCGGCTGTGCAGGGTCAAGTGTAGGTAGGGTTCGAGACTCAAGCGGAAAGTGTTCAATCGTTCATGTTGGCGGTGTATGAGGTGAAACCCTTCAGCCCATGACGTTCCACTAGCTGTTGGACCGTGTCGCTACTTTCACTACTCTCACTACTACCAACATTCTGCTTTGTTGTCAGCCCCATGACCCTTCGGTAGAGCTTTGAAGAAAGCAACAGTCCTGCCGCGGAGAGGTCAACTACTCGATGCAAAGACTGCATGTGTCTTAGAACACCACCCATATCCTGCAAACACTCATGAGTCAGCTGAAGTTGGATGTCCTCAAACACTACAAAATGTTAAGACCCAAGTAAATAGTCCGAAATCCAGTCAGAAGGGCCATAGTGACGACGACCCTCCAACTTACTCCGTATGGAAGTCTGGCCTCCAAGGGAGGCGTGAGCACCTCGATGGCATTCGGCGGATCTGTGCTGGCTTCCGACCTCAGGTGTCCCTTCTTAAGCCCTTGATCCCCTGAGTCTGCAAGGTCAGGAAAACACAACCTCCACCGAGCTGCGTCCTCCGTGCATGCAGCGCGGTATATGGATTCGGTGAAGCACGGCACATACTATCGAGGAAAAAGGATCGACTTGCAGACGACTCGGCGCCTGGTTGTCTGCGTTCTGCGCTCCGAAGATCCGAAGTGGCACGCGCGACCAGCGATGCAGCGTTGCTCAAACTTAACAAAAACCTTCATGTAATGTCGGGGGAGTGGCGGCTTGAGGTCTGCCAACTTCTCCTCCAGGCCCTCTGCCTTTCAAAGCGACATGTACACTCTATATCGAATCGGCATCGCGACCTTCACCGCTGTTGTAGATGCTTAACTCTCGAAAGCTGCAGAAGGTTCAGACACGAGATAGACGCACAATCACCTCCAGCAACGCCGGCTCTAAGCCTTTTGGAGCACGAACACACTTTGGCCTACCACTGAGATAGTTTGCCATAGCCCTACGGCTACAACTGCTTCCCAACGAATGCTCTGGACCCCGACACGACATCACCTGCACCACGACACCAGTGACGATATCTCTCCACCCTGCGTCGGATGTCGCTGCGAATCATGGAACACTTCTGAGCCCTCCGAATAGTGCGTGCTTTCTTCCCGTTCTTTGCAAGGTGCCGTCACGCCAACGGCACGCAAGGCACGCGAGGCAGCACTCTGGTGCGCCACCGCCATGCCTACCTGCAAGAAGTAAAGGATCCCAGTCCTATGTTGAGAACTGCCGGACACATCGTTGAATGCTTCATGCCCCGACCCCTGCATCCGAAACACGGCTATTGACCTGCCCTTCAGTCACTTCAATGCCAGGCTACCAGGAGGTGGTCCGTGCCCACTGCACCCTTCTCGAGGTGACCGAGGCGATGGGCGACTTGAAAGGCGTTCTCCAAACCTCTGCCAGGTGGAAACTGAGACTTTTCGGGGGGTCCGGCTTGCATTGAAGACCTCACACCTGAGTTGCGGACTTTCCTTGACCGCCGGGCCGAAGCGCTCCTTCAGACTTCAGACCCAATCCGCAATCAAAGGTTCTCATGATCACGGGATGAACCGAAGAAACGCATCAGAACACCTGTGCTCTCCCAAGCACCAAGCAGTCCTATTATCACCAACATCGCCCCCATCGGTACCGTTAGCGAAAAGCATCAGCACTGTCCTGACCAAATTCACCGCAAAACCAGGACCATGACCATCAACATCTTGGATCATCATCACCATCATCATCACTGCTATCCCCACTGCCATCGCCATCACGATTGCTATTCCTTCTGGTCCTCACCAGCATCATCATCGATACGTCGGCATCTTATGTTCACCACCATCTTAGACAGAACCCTTATCAGCCGACTTACGGCATGCATGGACAGAAACATGGTGTTTGGCTGCAAGAATATGCGATGCACTCCCGGAATCAGAGGCAATCTAGCCCCCCTGTATCCGCCGAGGGACAGTGACCGTAGGCCATCTGGCCAGAATACTTGCTCCCTATCGGGCGCTGGCCATTAGCCCCACCCTCCCCCAGGGCAAACCAACCCTACCGAGAGGTGCAGCATCAATCTCCTTGCCCGCACGACGCACGCTGTGTCGTGTCGCCGGGCAGCTGAAGGCGAGGACCGCGCCTGGGGGTACAGACTGAGTGGACAGGCTGAAGCAGTTCTTCCAACTGGCGTCTATGGCTGTAGATTAGTCTTCCGCTTTGTTGGGGCTTAGGGAGGTGGTGCCGTGGTTCCATGGTCCACCGTGCAAACTTCACGGTGTGGATTGACACCGAGTCTTGGTTGCAATGAAATCCTTACAGCTGATGGTTGCTTCCTGTGTGATGCTGTGGGCTTGGCTGCTCGGCCTTCATGATCCCTCATGTTCTTGCAGATGCGCAGGCACCATGGCAAGGCAGGGCATGGTACGGCATCTTCACACAACTGGCTGCCAGTGTCGTCTGGCCGCGCCCAGCTATTTGTGTGTGCTTCAACGCCCTCACTCAGCACCGCCTACAGTAGGCTTCAAATCTGAAGCCAGGGCACAAGAGGCGAGGGTCCATCGCGCTGACAAGGAATCAATGCCGGCAGCCCAGTTGTGTGGCTGCCTGGAGCCCAACAAGGCATCGAAACTCTTGCCTGCGCTCGGCTGAAATGCAGTGCCTTGTGGGAAAAGGCACCACGTCGGATTGAACCCGCCAGCCAGCGGGAACGACATGGCTGCAGAAGGGAATGTGCAGCATTACCACGACGTCGCTCGGGAGACCAGCTTCAAGTCATCTTGCTGCGTGGGTGCGCCTTGCAACACTTGGAGCACAAGCTGCAACAAACAGTCGCTGTCTTGCGAGTTTGCTTGTCGAGCCAAGAGAAAGATTTTGCAAACGCAGGTGCCATTTCAGTGCTGCCCCCTGCCAGCCAGTCTGCCAGCGCCGAGCAACCCTGTCAGTGTCACTGCACTACGGCATCAAGGCAGGTCGTACCATGAAGCGGTAATCCCAGAAGTCGTTCTGCTTCATCGTCCTGTAACAATCGCCTGAACCAGCGCAGGAGACTACATTGCTCATCAGGAACCATACCGTCGCAACATCGAAGTCACCGTCGGACAATGCTAGATCAGGTGAACAGCTTGGAGCACCCGGGCCAGAAAATGCACTCGAAAGATGCCGAAGTGCCTGCGCGTAAAGAAGTTCCAAGACTTCCACCCCGCCTGAGATGCAGCGCAGAATCATCTCATAGCTGTGCTCGCTGTTTCCGCACAGACTCAACAAGGCGACTGAGCTCAAAGCCCACTCATGTAGAGATTGTCAATGCCAGGCGGTGCCTGAAGAGCGCTCTACGATACAGACTAGTTATACGATACAGATACAGAAAGCTTGTCCAGTATGCTACTCGGTAAGAACAACTCTGTGACTGTGTGGAAGCTTCCTGGCTCCACGCAGCCCCTGCATCTGAATGATAAACTCGGCCCAGTGCAACGGAACAACGGACTTGACAGCCAACTTTTTGGGAGTCTGCGGCTGCTTCCCACTACTATCACTGCTGTACCAATCCCCACTGCCCCAAGCATGCACAGTCAAACTACCCTTGCAGCACTGAACAACTGCGTGGAAACGTTTGTGAAGCCGTGGAACACCGCAACACACATCGCAAGAGCCACAATTCGAGGCCATTCGTTTAAACAACATGGACATAATCTTCACACTTTTATGGTTTCGTCAGTCCGCCCCTCTTTCGTTCTTGCGGTCTCTGAAATCCTGAGAAGCGTAATGCAAAATCTCGATGATCTCACGATTTCCGTAACGAGGGTTCTCGGTAATGGGCTACACTTAATGACCACAGCTTACGCAGAATCCTTGAGCAAACCCTGCCAGCATGCAGCACATCATCATTCTTTCGTGTATCAGTATGATGTACATCACTATTCTGATGATTCGCATAGCAGGCTCTTCGCCGGAACGTGAGCGCACCGTCAACATCATTGAAACGAGTAACTAGTCTTCACAGCCAGGGCACACTCTCCGGTCGGCAAAAGCTCTCCGACCTGTCGCACTTCCGGAAGCTGCGGGGCAAGGCATGCTTCTTGGATTGATCGTCACTTCGACTGAAGGCGTTTAGCTTGAACACCTCAATCGTTGGAATCTCGCATGTCCGGTAGAGGAATGTCAATGATGGTCTGGATCTCCAGCCACTCGAAGGCTTTGTTTGTGAGATCGTATACTTCTCCATGTCTCAAAGGCACCTTTCGAAAAAGGGATCCGAATCGGCCCAGGATAGTCCCGCAAGGCCGAAGACGAAGCACCCCGAAGCCACATCCCCCGCCTACGATGCTCCATACAGGCGTGCCTTCCGTGGTGGCGCCGATGTGAATCCGATAGCTTGTCCTTGCTGGGCGGAAGGGTCCAAGTAACCCTTCTCACCCCAGAGCATCATATCATAAGCCTGACCTCATGATCACATCATCACTTCGATCAATGCTCTGCCACTCAGGCACGAGTTACCCTGGTGAATGCAGGTAGCTTGTCACTGCTTTCCAGCTTGGCAGAGGCTCAGACACTGCAGGAGTTCATCTGCTGTGCTGTGGACAAATCTGACCGGCTACCCGTAGAAAAGCGGGGTTGGTGTTTGCACGTTCCTTAAGGATGGATTGAATCTCGCTGATGCCGACATTAAACTCTCGGAAAATAGCGAGGCCGTCGCCATCTTGGCGCCCATGTCTTTGAGAGTGTTGGTCTTGCCCATGCTGTAGAACTGAGTATGCCAAAAGACTCACTAGATGAGCAGGGGCCTCGCGAAGAAAGAATGGATTCCTTATCGGGTGAAGGCACTTCACGGAGACAGGCTTCAAGGAATGCAGAAAGATGATGTACAGACAGCACACGTGTAGACATACACCCTCGCATGCGTACAATCAGACAGCGGGCTGTTTATCAATCTGCGTACGCACGGGACGCAACAACGGTTACTTGCTGCACGTAAGTGTCTAGGACCAGGACAGTCTCGTACATATATATATATATATAGAGAGAGAGAGAGAGTGTGTGTGTGTGTGTGTGTAAATCTAAACAGATCTACACTGAGGTCATATGTGTGTATGCTGTGTATACATCTGTGTAACGGCATGCCGACAGTTATAGTGAGGATATACACCAAAATGGATAGACAGATACAGAGTTACATACTCTATCATAGACAGACAGATGAATGGATAGATGCGTGGATGCATACCCGATGTACACATTGAAAAATATATTCGACGCAGGTGTACGTGAAACAACCTCTGCCACAGTGTCGCCTGCGGCGATGAAAGCCGCGATCGAAATAACGTACGGGCTCTTTTGGGATCGCAACATGGGACAGATATTGATCCTATAAAAGTGATACCACGGTCAGATCGCCGAGCTCCGTGCAGCCAGCCCGGGCTTGGACTCGTGCATCTCGGAGGTGCTAAAAGTGCGCCAGGACTGGCGAAAGAGAGCGCATTTGTTGTGAGTTGAAAATGCTTATTGTCCGATTTCAAGCAAGGCCTACGTGGGGAGAAGTGATGGTTCGGGTCAGGGGGATTCCGGGCTTCGGTTGCACATCGTGTGCAAGAGCTGTTCTTAGATCCGGATTTACTTCAAGAAGCGCGTCAGGTTAGGAGCCTCGACAATGATGGTCGAAAGAGATTATTCTCTGCTTCAAGTCAAAAGATCTTCCACAAACCTCGTGTCTTGGTGTATGCAGCAAGCTGGAAGACTTGTACGGCTTCAAACAGATGCGTCTCGGGTGGCCCTGTACGGTTTGGCAGCGGATCCGGGGGCCAATTCTGTTTTCCTAGTGTCCAGGAAACCCTGGATTTCGAAGCGCTTTCAACCTGCAATTCCAACTGTGGCGTCAGCACGTCGGCATGAAGCGGCCGAGTCCCATCGGATGGTAGCCGAACAACGGGAGGCTCCTAC
This sequence comes from Symbiodinium sp. CCMP2456, assembly GCA_905221635.1. NCBI lineage: Eukaryota > Dinophyceae > Suessiales > Symbiodiniaceae > Symbiodinium > Symbiodinium sp. CCMP2456. The sequence goes on from CAJNDV010011112.1 coordinate 400,291, forward strand.
AAGGCGAGTCGCTTGCATGGCCGTGAAGGACCATTCCATGCACGAGAAATGTTTCTCTACACCAGGTGAGTGAGTCAGCGAGAGGCAGGGGAGCGAGCACGCTAGTGATTGAGTGAGTGAGTGAGTGAGTGAGGGAGGGAGGGAGGGAGGGAGGGAGGGAGGCCTGTCTGTCTGCTTGGCTAATGGTGTAAGTATCCATATATATATATATATATGTACATGTATGTGTGTATGTATGTATGTATGTATGTATGTATGTATGTATGTATGTATGTATGCATGTATGTATGTATGTATACATATATGTTCATACGTCACTCTCTTTCCATATGTGTATATATATATATACATACATATGTGCAGGCATGCCTGCATGTATGTCTGTAAATGTGTGTACGCGTGGATGCATGCATGTCTGTGTGCCTGTCTCTGCCTGCCTGCCTCTGCCTGCCTGCCCCTGCCTGCCCCTGCCTGCCCCTGCCTGCCCCTGCCTGCCTGCCTGCCTGCCTGCCTGCCTGGCTGGCTGGCTGGCTGGCTGGCTGGCTGGCTGGGCCAGTGCTGGCTGGCTCGGGGTTCTGGCTGGCTGGTGGCTCTGGCTGGCTCTGGCTGGCTCTGGCTGGCTCTGGCTGGCTCTGGTTCTCTGGTTCTCTGACTCTCTGACTCTCTGGCTCTCTGGCTCTCTGGCTCTCTGGCTCTCTGGCTCTCTGGCTCTCTGGGCTGGCTGCCTGTCTGCCTGTCTGCCTGTCTGCCTGTCTGCCTGTCTGTGGATGGCTGGCTGGATGGATGGATGGATGGATGGATCTGTATGCAAGTAAGTAAATATGCATTTTGACGGATGTATGGATGTATGGATGTACGGACGAATGGATGTATGTGTATGGCTGCAGGGTTGCATGGGTGCAGGGTTGCGTGGGTGCATGGGTGCATGGATGGATGCTTGATTGCTATCTATGTATTGCTATGTGTGTATTGCTATATGCACGTACTGTTATGTAAATTATTGGCAATCCAGATGCTTAGCAGGCGTGTCTCCCAGAAGTTCTGATCACCACAAGCCAACACGCAGACAAAAATGGGCCCTTCGGTTCTCGATATCATATGCCTTCCGCTCCAGAGGCGGCATGTACGCAGCCTTGTCACAAGAGCTTAGGGATCAGTGCCAGCTCCAGAAAGGCAGCGGCCTTGGCATGTTCCATGCAGTCTCATACTCGAAAACTCGCTCGGCTTCTCGCAGCGGTGAGCATAACACAGTAGTGCTTTCAAAATAATTGAATTCATTGACATTTATTGAACGCTGGAAAAACTTCAAACCTGCCGTGCAACAATGCTCGGCTCTTGATTGCGTGGTGTGTGCATAGTATCTTTCAAGCTGTCAGTTGGCTCGCTCGATGCCTACTTGAGATCCCGAAGTCTGAACCTTGCACCATCTTGCACCCCCTAACTCTATTTGTCAGGCCTCGCATTTTCAACGACAACATATGCAGCTATTCACTTTGTGGAGTGGCTTGGTTTGGTTCCTCTTTCTGATGCTGCGATGGTGTATTTGCCTGTTCAAAGATGACTTAGGATAGCCCCTCGCCTCAGAGACCTGTTGGTCTTCGCAGCGTAGCGCTCAACTGGCATTTTGAGCATGCTATTCCTTGCATTGTTTAGGATGCTTGGAAGGCAATTGAATCTGCGGAGTTGTTGCAACGCCAGCTGAATGAGGACAGAAACCTTGAGACAGGCAAGCTGTGCGAACAAAAACCCTTCGGATCCTAATCTCTGCATGTTGCACCGGTGCAATCCCTACGACCCTGGGCGTGAACCAGCGAACGCTGCTCAGGAATCAATCAGGAACTCAGTAGAGTGTGAAGTCACAATTGGAGTCGTCGTGTTTGCGCTATCTTCCGAGACTCGTTCACAGACTACTTCTCGTTTGCTTCCAGCAGAAAACGCAAAAGAATGACTCATGTATAACATGGCATGCGAGTCATCAGTCTCTTCCACCAGAGTGCGAGAGAGTGTTTCTTGCGTGTCTTCAAGGCATGCATCACTTACTTATTGCTCACTTAATGGTGGAAGGTGGCTTCTGATACAAAGCCAACATGGATTGCCTTTGTGGTGGCAAAGGGGTCAAAACCTGATAGGGAACTCTCGAGCCAGCACCCTCAGCTGATCCTATCGACAGAAGTACCTACGCTATGGCCACTTCGGGTCCGGGCACCTTGAACAACTGCCAATTGAGCATATGGCATGAACATCGCTCGGTCTCTGTAATGTAAGATTTCCACGAACCGAAAACCGAGAATGCCCATCTAGCAAATCAATTTCTTTGGCCTGAAGTGCCGTTAACTCAGGACCCAAACCGTACTGGTGCACCCCAGTCGTGTTGGGCACTTGAGAAAAACATCTCGCGTGGTGTATCGGAACAAAATCGTTCGCGGATAGCATGAGACCCGGCGCCAGCGCAACTTTCTTCTTCATACCCCGCATAGCCTAAATGTTCCCAACCCTGTCGAAAAACTCGTCTAAACAGCATTGCACCGGTGCTTGCTGGCGGCCTTTCTCCAGCGCAGCGCTCACATAAGCCGTAGGCCGGGTCTTGGAGTCAGGGGTATCAGTTTCAGAAGTTTTAACAGTTTTAAACGGTGTCTCAGCTGTCGGGAGTATGTCATAATCAAAGATACGGGGCACTGTGTGCACCGCGTTCACGCCCTGTAGATTTTACCCTGCTCCCACAACTAATTTTGATGTCCTTAGCTGACTGATTACGCGATTGTGCCTGGGGCTCAAGTCCCCGAGAGTAAAAGACTCAACAGGGTTGACTAAGCGGTAGCACTTGTGTAGCTGGCTGTAAACCCTGAAACTTCAGGTTATCAGCCGTAGTAGCTTCCATGGCGTTGGTTCCCCAAACTGGCAATACCGCTGGAAACGACGGCAATCGACGGCAGCATTCCACAGGGTACCTACGTGCAGAACAATTTCACACAACTACTCCAGGAGAACCAGCAAGTGAACGTCTTTATAGACAACTGGTCCGCGGAGTATCAAGCCGAAGAGCAGGCGGAACTAAGGCACCGGCAACTCCTGGACGTTATCTACACAGAGGCCGGTATGCAAAATCGGCAATTGGAGGCTCACCCCGACGCTGAGCATTCCAGAAGACTTGGCTTCATTCAACATAGTACGCACGTGTTGGTCACCCAACTGAACCCCGAAATTAGTGCGTGCAAATCAGAAGCCGAGCACTTCAGGGCTAAGCTACTACACAGTGATAAGGCCAGCGACACGGCAAAACCCGAAGCTACTAGCGATCTACTGGCATCAGCACCAGAGCTGCGATCGGCAAGACCGATGACGACAAGCCGAAAACCAAGGAGGCTGAGACTGTGAAACTCCCCGATTTTCCTAACCTTCAGACAAGCCAGATGAAGCTTTCAAATGGATTCAGGAAGTTTATGAGAAGACTGCTACTTTGGAGGCATTCCGGGATACGGGGAAGTTTTTTTGACTTTAGACACGAAGGTTTTATCTGCTCTATCCCGAGTTGCACAGGCGATCTGGGTAGACAAATCATCAACTACAAGGAGTCAGAAGCTGCGGGAGGCAGGGCCGTGCGCGGAAGACAAGTTCTTCTGATATTTGAGCACTATTTCAAGACCAACGAAGAAGCGGGCTCTCTGTACAGTGTAGAAGACCTTCTGAAAGTTCAGGTTGTCAGCGAGGATCTCAGTACTTTCATTCACAACTGGGAATCCTTCTTCGACAACTCAGGGGTTCCAGTAAGTTGAAGTTTGATCTCGAAGTGTGTGACAGAGCCGAAAAGGCGAAGAGAAGCATACTTACGACTACCTTGTGAAGTGTGTAAAGGAGCTCTTGACCGGAGAAAGGACTCGATTTAACCGTGCAGCCATTGCTAAGGCACATGGCGCTCAGCACGGAACTCCAGCACCCACGGATGAGAACACACCACAAGGTACCCCCAGAGGACGTGAACGCCCTGCTTTGCGTTTCAGCGGGGCAAATGCCCCAAAGGCAAAATTGCCCCTTTGAACATGTAAAGGCCGATCAATCCAGAGGCAGAACGCCCCCGAAATCCCCAAAGGGCGGACGAGGAGGTAGTGCTGGCAGTGAAAAGCGAGGTAAAGGCAAGGCGGATAAGTCCAAGACCCCATGCTTCTTCTACCCTAAGGACACCTGTAGGAACGGGAAGAACTGCCCTTTCCTGCGCAAGGGTGCCAGCCCATCTGTCCCGGCTAAAGGCGATAAGGACGGCAAGCAGAGAGCGCCGTCGCCGGCGAAGCGCCGTCCCAGCAAGAAGAGGGGGAAAAGCGCCGATAAAAAGGCGGCGTGCTGTCTTTCCTCCAATGCCACCCTTACGGGTGAGCCTTCTGCTGCGGTTCCGACAAAGTTCGCGCTAGCGCCCGCTAGGGCGAAGCCGGTCCCAGGGATCATTGGGTCATTGACAAGGACAAGGGCACATGTTCGGATTCATCAGAAATTCAGAACAAGCCTCTACGTTCCCGCAGGCCAATCATTGTCCGGTTCCATTTGGAGACTCAAGGGCAGTGCCCACGCTCGTATGTACACTTCAGAGGACTCCAAGTTCTTTGTCGGGTCTGCCTACAACTTCAAGTCTGGGGATCTCTCGAAGCCGGTAGAACGCTGGATTCGAACGACCGCAATTTATTTGGAGCCACTGCCAGACCTGAGGTGATCAACATTCCACTTGAGGGTGAGGGGTAGCTGGCGCGGTTGGCGAAGGCGATCCCATCGAAAAGATGGCGAACGTCATTCCTCCGATCCCAGGGATCGAGGCCGGTTGGACTGTAATCGGTGGAAATCCAGCTGCTGAAGTAGCTCACCTTGCCAAGACGTTCCGCACTCCTGCTCCACGTTTCCCTAAGCGTCGTATTCGTACGACATGGGGGTACAAGGATGATGCATGGACTATCTTGGAAGATGCTGTGAACGTTGACGAGCTTGAGGGCATTTATAGGGAATTACCTGAGGGCACTATCGCGAGCATAACATTGTTTGCCTTACCCGAAGGTAGTCGAGGAAGCGCAAGCCGACTAAACAGCAGGAATCGTTTGACCAAGGGGGATCTTGCAGCCGAGGTGGACGCAGCAGCTCTCGCGGTGGGGTACCGCAATTGTATGTATACCATGTGCTGGGGTAAGACGCTGTGGTGGATCGTATGGCAGGTAGAAGAGCGCCTAAAGACCTGCGAGCTCCATTACCCAAAGTCTCTCATTGACATAGTCGTTTGGTGGGCCGTTTGAGATCAGCAGACAGTGGGGCTGTGTCCTTACGGATTTGTTTAGGAGCAGCCTATCGAGATCCAACAGTCTCGACCGAAGACGTTGCTCGCAAAATAAGGGCGAGCCCGGTCTGGAAATTGGATATGTGAAGATCATCGGCCGAGTGGACGCGGAGCTATTCCAGCTGCGCGCAGCGATAGCTTCAACGAGGCCATGTTCTGCGAGTTTGAGAGGCGTGGTCTTCAAACACAGACGGCCAATCCGTGCGTTCAGAACTTGGAGCTCTACGACTCTTTCCACGCTTCAGAGAGCGAGCAAAACTGCTTGGTGTTCTCCTCATTCTTGCGCTCCACTCTCAATCTCAGCCGCAGCGAATGGATCGCTGAAAAGCTGGCCATTACTGCGCATGCCCTCAAAAGGTTCAAGAACATCGAGCCGGACTACGCTAACAATGAAGCGGTGACGGCTGTAATGCGAGAGTGGAATGATGAGAAGAACGCCCTGAAGGTCCAAGATCAAGCGCAAGGAGATTACCGAGGAGCACAAGGCTTGGGAAGCACCTGATGTGGCGAAGGCCGCGGACGTTACCAAACTCCCGGCCTCTCCGCCGGAGGATGAAGCCATCCGCAAGGATGTGCCGGCGTATGGGGCGAGCGCTAGCATTCAAAGCGTCGCCGAGCACATCAAGGACATTGTTGCGCAGGAAGCAGATGGCGATGTCAGCTACGAGCCGCCCGCTGCTGTGGAGCTTGTCGACGAGGGTGAGTATGACAACCCTAGCCCGTCGAGCGTGGGTCGTATCGTTGAAGAGCGGCGGTTGCACCAAAACCGGCCCCGACACGCAAGTCGGACGGAGACGAGGACGACTATCGCCGCGAGATGTTCGTCGATCAAAGCTCCCCGCAAGGGGCAGCCAACCCAGCTGGATCGTTGGCAAAGGAGTACCGCTACAACGGCAAGCTGCACCGGCTTATTCCCTTTAACCCAGAAGACATTGTCGGAGATAAGGACGTAAAGTTCCATCATGGCGATCTAAAGTTCCTGTCCCTCCTCTTGGGACACGAGTTGGAGGACCATGGTTTGGCGTTCGATGCCGGTTGCTGGACCGATGTAGACAAAGTTCTCGACAGGTTCAGTCACTGCAGACAGCGACGGTGGAGAGTACGGCAGCTGCTTAGGGCAGTGAAGGCGGACAACGCAGGATGCCTCCGATTGCTTGGCGTCGACGTTACCGTTTTGTGGACTTGTCCACTTATGTTTTGCCAAAATGGAAAAATGCTTGCACCTTCTTTCTTGGATGCCTTTTGGTTACCGCCTGCACCACTTGGTGACGCGTTTGCAAATCAGCATTACATTCGCAACTTCGGTTCAAGACAGCGGCGAAGCTGGCTTCGCTTTTCGCTTTCTTCTGGGCCCCTCTAGAGGCTGGAATCTGCGTGCTAGCAGGCTCCAGGTGCTAAGAGAAGGCTTGGGCTTAGCCCTCTGTGCACGCCGGGGAGTGCTCCCCTGGCAGATGGTGGTGCCGGCTGCTCAGAGTTCGGAGAATCTCATCGAGCTTTTGCAAGCTAGAGTTCTAGATCTCACGGAACGTGTGCTCCAGCTTGAAACCTTCCGGTGGGGACAGCAGCGGCATCTTGATTCCCTTCAGAATAACTTTAATCTGCTGCACAACCGCCTTCGTGCACTGGAAGCTGCATCGTTGCGCGTAGATCGCCTCGAAAGGGAATTGCGCCAAGCACGACGGGCGAATCGGCTCCTTCTCCAAGCCCTCCAGGAGGCGAGTGTCAATCATAGGCTTTTGTGCCAGCGTGTGGGGGCCCTCGAGGTTGCCGGACTGTAAGCCATTGCCACTTCAGAGTAGCCATGCCTTTGCGTTCGGCTCGATCCGGACGATCGTTCCGGTGGCAAAGACCCACGCGCAGGGATCGCCCCTGCCCTACCCCCGTCGGGTTCTAGTCCCCCTGCCCCTTCGGGCTCCTCCCTCGCTAGGTCGAGGGCTCCTTCGGCACTTCCTGCTGCTGGCATTCCTTGCCTTCCGGTTAATCACAAAGGGTCTTGGATAGGGCCTCCGGGTCCGGCAAAGCGCCCTCGCCCGTGCAAACAGGATGGTACAAGCATGGAAGCGATTCGCAAGCACTCTGCTGCGAACTCAAAGGTTGCGATGGACTTGATGTCTCAGCTGCTTGCCTTTTTTGGGTAGTGAATCGGAGCTTTTCCAATCGCTTCAGACTGCCAAGCATTTTACTCAGCATGTGCGGCGCATACTTGCTGGTTTTGCCGCCACAACCGTCATCAGGTACCTCACTGCTTTTAACTCTGTTGCCAAGGCCTGCGAAGACTTGGATGTCGCCATCTTGGAGCTCACCGAAACACAAGCTGCTGATGTCCTTGTTACCTTGGCTTTGCAAAGGAAGGAAGACCCGGCCGTCGGCTCTTCAGCCATCACCTGCATCAAGGCCGTGCGCTGGGTGCATAAGCATGCGCAGTGTTGCATCTTTGCAGTTTTTCATGAGTAGCTGCTTTCATCCTTTCTCCGCTCCAAGTTGCCACGCGACAGACGGGAGAGTGTCCCATTGCCCCTTTTTGTTCTGGTGCAGTGGGAGCGTCGCATCCTCCACCGTTCCACGTCCCTTGTAGACGTGTTTCTGCTTGGGTCACTGCTCGTAACTTGCTGGTCCTCTTTGCGTTTTGCCGACAGCCAACGCATTGAGTGGCAGTCTTTTGCTTTTGACGTCGCCTCGCTGCGTGCAGTCGCGTATCAAACAATAAGACATCGCACCAAGGCCAGCCCTTCGGTCTGATCACTCAGGGATTCCTGCAGCACGGCAGCTCTACCTGGGTTGCTAGATGGCTTCGGGTCCTCGATTCCATTGCGTCCCAGGAGGTCAGGCATTTCGGTGTGGCCCCTAGCTTCTTGTTTCCTTGCGTGGATGAGAATGCGCAGCTTGTTCGGCCACTTGCGCCGATGTCCTATGCCTCGGGTTTGAAGTGGTTTCGGTACTACCTCCGTTGCCCTTGGCTGGAGACCTTATCGGAGATCCCATTTTCGAACTATACGGTCCACAGCTTGAAATGCACACTCCTGAGTTTCATGCTTGAAGTGCCAGAAATCCAAGGCTCTGACAGGGATGCCCAAGGGCACCATCGTGGCAGCAGCCGTGAGCTCTACAGCCGTGATGATGTGTTTTAGGAGCTCTGCGGGCGCAGGCCCAATTACGCTCAGCCGTCCTTGCAGGTTTTCGGCCGCGCACGCCTCAGCATCGGGGCGCGCAACTCCCCATGCAGCCTATCCCCTTCACGCTTGAAGCCTTCCGGAAAGACATTGCAGACACCCCGTGGGGATTTTTCAATTTTGATGTTAGCTGCCCGGGCTCCCTGCCGCGGATCCCGAACTCAGGCCCCAGCCCACTGGATTTGGACCCTTGCGAAGCGGACGCACCGCAGCCCCCGGCTGCCCCACTGCCCATGCAGGAACCACTCTCGGCAGCATGCGTTGGTTCGGACTCCGATGCCGCTTCGGATACTGTTTCGGAAGCCGACATGCCAGACATTGGCCCACCTGATGAGGTCCACATGGTCGCCGCTACAGGCGTTGTTCATGCATCCTGCACCTCAGCTGACGCCCGCACCCTTTGCGGCATCAGCACGCTGCGCTCTCAGTGGCAGGCAGTTTTGCATCTGTCGTCGAAACACACGCTCTGCAGGAGGCAGGCGTGTGTGTGAAAGCATTCGCTTCATTAGAGGTTTCTAGAAAAAAAGCTGTCGCAGGCGCATGGTTGCAACCTTGCCTCTCTCTCCCTCTTCTGCTTCCTTCCCTCCCTTCTCCTTTTTGGCTCTCCTCTCCTCTCCCTCCCTCCCTGCCTCGCCCCTCTCTCTCTGGGCTGTTGAAGTCTTTCTCTCTTTGGGAAGCAGTCAGTGCTCTGCATTCACACAGCTTCATGTCTGTCTGCTAGGGAGCGGTCATGCGCTGCAGTTTCGAACCCATGTCCGCTTGTTACGCGACCTTGTCTCTGAGTGAGTTTGATCGCATTTTTCTTCACATTGTGTCTAGGCACCTGTTTGCATTGACCTCCCGCAGGTGTCCCAGTGGAGTTCTGTGCTCAGATTTGCTTCACTTTGCATTAGCTTCGTAGAGACTGCTGGGCCATGTCCGGTGCACCTGAAGGGCTCTCTGAGCCAGGCTCTTGGGAACCCGTCTTGGGAGGCGAGGCTCGCCACGCAACAGAGGCCGTGTCAGGTCTCCGCAAGGTCCTGCTGGACCATGGTGTTCAGGCTGACATCGTCGATCAGCTTGTTTCTGACGGGTGGGACATCCCAGCCTTTCGACATGTCGTTTGTGCAGCCGCTGACCTTGATGCATCCCTCTCGGAGATGCTGCCGGATAGCAACGTTCCGTTGCTCCAGCGTTCGAAGCTGTGTGCCGCTTGGAGTTCCCTCCAGCGCTCATCGGCCCCAACGCCCTCGGATTCTCTGGGGGAAGGGCTTGTGCAACAGCCCAAAGCGCCTGCAGGCTGGTCAGAGTCGTTTGCCCCCAAAACTGGATGCAAACAAGGTGGCATCGCTGAGAAAGGCCTTTCTCGAAGCCTTTCCCAGCGAAATCCTGACTGCTCAGAACACCCCATCCCTTCGCCTCCTCAGCACTGCAGTTGATGCCGAGGTGAAAAAGACCTGGTGCTGGATCCCGTGGAAAAGCCGCCTCACTCAACAAATGCACGAGGACTCTTTGCTGAGTAAGCCTGCCAAGCGCGCGCGCATTGAGACTCTTCAGCTTTCTGATATCCTATTGGATGAGCCACCTCAGATCGACATCAATGATACATCCATGGGTGTCTCCATGGTCCGTCGCCTCCTGGAGGTTCACGACAACGCTCTCGCCATCGCGGGATCCGCGCATCTTGCGCGCCTGAAGGCGTACTCTGCTAAGTTTCTGAACTTCGTGTGCCAGCGGTTCCCGCCCGAAGCCCATCTCCGCCCGCCCTCGGTACTCGAGGCTCAACAGGCGGACAAACACCTTTGGACTTGCATCTTCCAGCTGGTCATCGAGAAATCTTGGAAGATGAATGACGCGATCTACGAATTCACGGAAATCCGTGGAGACATGGCTTCCTGGTTGCAGCCGCGACCTAAGTTTCCTGCCAACAACCCCGTCGCACGGGCAATCCGAATGGTCGCGAAAACCGCCCTCCGCCGCCTCCCCCAAGCAAATGGCAGGGCAAAGGCGGTGGAAAACTCAGGCAGCCGGGAAAGAGCCCCAATCAGCCTCGCTCGGTGCAGTGGATTCGTGAGTTCAAGGACAACGGAGTCAGCAAGAAGATGTGCGTCGCCTGGCAACTGGGTAAGTGCCAGCGAGGAATTCCTGCGAATTCCTGCATGGCTGCGCTTTCCCAAAGTCTGATGGCTCCCCATGCTTGTCCAAGGATCATGGCGCTGCACAGCACCGCGAGAAGGCCAGCTGATCCGGCACTGCCTTGCCGCCTTGCAGCCAGCCTGTGGACGTTCACACTCATGTGTTGCCCCATGGGAACCCCGTTCCTCGCCCGATACCGCCTGCTCGTCGCTGCTTTCGGGTTCACCTTCTAGTGAGGTTGGTTCTGCCTTAGGCCCTTCGTTAGGCCTGCCCCCCCCCACCTTTACCCGAGCCGTCCCACCCGGAACACACCCCAGTTCTTGCCGCTTCGTCAGGGGTCGACACATCCTTTCCTCCCAAGCCGCCGGGTCTTCTGGGAGCACAGCTGCATATGGGGACCACATTTCAAGTCATCTGTGCTTTGCCTTCTGCCCCATTGGCAGTCCCGTCTGTGCAAGCTGCGGATTCTCCCGCTGACATCGAGTCAATCAGCTCGACATCGCTTGTGGTTTCCCCTCGCTCGGGGGGCCGCGAAGGCTGTTCCAGCTGAGGTCGGAAACCCCGTCAGCCCGTGCTCGGCACCGACCCTGGCTACTGCCTTCTCTACTGTGGATACGTCGGCGCTGCGGCCCGCCTTCGACTGCCTACTGCAATCCCTTGAAGACGCTGCATGGCCACATGCTGCCCGCCGCTCACATACCGGCCCCCATGCAGGCTATTTTTATTTTGGGGTGCAGGTCTCGGACAGGGATAGGCTCACCTGGGTTTCCCGCCTACTCCCGGATATCTGTAGGGATGTCAACGCTCTTTTCAGGTGCATTTTCCCATCCCTTTCATGGAACAGCCTTTGCATTTCGCATAGCTGCACTAGCGGACTTCACGCTGATCTTGCAAACGTACCCGGCTCTCCGAACCTCTCCCTTACATTGGGCCGCTTCTCTGGAGGCCACCTCTGGCTCGAGGATCTCGAATGCCTGCACCTCGGCGCGCCAGCCTCGGTCTGGTCGGGCGATTCATGGTTACACGGCTGCTGCATCGATACCCACCGCCATGGCCTATCCTTCGACGGCCGCACTCGCCACATGACAATGCCTTTTACCGGTTCCAGGTGGGCGCTCACAGCTTACACTCTGCCGCTGGTGCTTCTGGGATTTCCGGTTCCACACCAGCCGGTGGCACATGCCTCAGCCACCCCTCCCGCTAGGCCTCCCCCCCTTCCCATTTCTGGGTCTTGTGGGTCTAGTCTTGCCAGGCGCGTCGCCAGCTCCTTCCACACCGTGCGCGCGACTCCCTCTGGGACAAAAGCTGTGGGGAAAGCGCTCCCATACTTCGGGCCTCTTTCAGTCCCACTGTTGGCAAATGCCTCGCCCGCTGACAAGCCCGGATGACGCTTGGCGCGCAGACGCCTTTCTGTCATCCCAGCCAGGCCGTTTCTTTCTTGAGCTCTGCCCGCAGCCTCATTGTGCTGTTGGTTTGGCTGTCGCATCCGCCCAGGGCGACGTCCTCACCTGCTCCCCGTATGCCCATTCCAGCTTGAATCCCCTGCTACCTGCAGCCCTTGAGCAACTGTTGTTCGTGTGTGGCTCGGGTGCCGTTGCATACGCCGCAGCCTCACCCCGCATTTCCCTGCAGAAACCGTGTTCCCCTTATCGCACAGGCCTTAGCCGAGGAAGACTTCGAGTCACTGCTTTCCCGCTGTCTATGGTGCCTTAGTGTGGTTCTTGCCGCCGGTGGCCATGGCCACCTCTGCCTGCCATCGACATCCCCGTGCTGGCATTCTTCCCAAGTCCAAGGATGGCTTTGCCAAGGTAATTGCAGTCTGGTGCGCTTCGGCGCAGATTCTCACTCTCCGGGTTTCTCCTGTGCGACATCATTCACTCCAATCTCCTCACTTCAGTGCTCGGCTTCTGATTTCCCAGCCGTGCTTACACCTCTTGTCGCGCCCCTGCTTTGCGGCTCGGGAGCACGGCTGTCCTTGCTCGAAGCAGCTCAACGTGCCCCGCGCAAGAGGCACCACGCCAGGCCTTTTGCCTTGCATGACGGAGTTCCTCCGCCTATTGGAGCAGCCCATGTTCTTCTGATTGCCTGCGTGGCCTCCGGAAAGCTTTCCTTCAGTTGCGCATTGACTGGCGGGCTGACCGCCGGCTCCTCGCCAGAGCTTGCTGTCCATCCCAGGAACCATTGTTTTCTGCCGCCGAAGTGGAGCGCGCCCGCGCCTGCGTTTTCTCTTCGTTGGACATCCCGCCACCGCAAAACACCTGGCACGTGCATCCCTTTCAACCGATGTGCCTCAACGCCTTTGAGGCCCTTGCCAGTCACTGCTCGGACCCTGATGTTCATTTGTTCCCCAACCTTCGCCTCGGTGTCCCCACGGGGTTCCAGAATGACATCCCGGCATCACAGGTTGTTTCTGGCCCCCAAAAGGGGAAAACGGCCCTTGCGTGCCCTTGGCCCTGCACCTTGAAAATTGGAAATCGGCGGATGTTGACCCCTCCGTCACATCCCGCCTTCTTCAGGAAGAAATCGATGCCGGCTACTGCTTCCGGTTCGAGGGCACTCTCGATGAAGCCAAAGCTAAATGGCCCCTGGGCTTAGCTTTAGGTAAGTTGGGGGTCGTTAGGGCGCCTGGAAAATGGGTACCGTATTTTTTTTGGTCTATTTTTCTGGTTTG